>MASP02000570.1:0-47361 GCA_001693025.2 Colletotrichum lindemuthianum
CCGTATGGCCGTTACAGCCACTCTTTTGTAGGGTTCTTTTATTTGTTTTTGTTGTTGTTGTTCCACCCCATTTCAATACTAATGTAGGTAGTTTCTTTTAAAGTTCCTCCTCTTATTATATTTTCAGGTAGTTTAACTAGTTTATTATATTAATCTAAGTAATAAAAATACTGAACTGGCAGCTTCAGAGAGGTTTTATAAGGCTGTTAGCTATAAGGTCTCCTGAGGGTATATACTTAACTTTAAAGTATTCTCACTAAGTTTCTTACTATAGCTAGTAGTTATAGATATTAATATACTATAGCTTTATATATAGTTATATTATTTCAGTAGTTATAAGATATATTACTTACTAGTTATTATACTAAATTCAGACTGCTAGATAAAGCTTATATATCTTACTTCCACTAAAAATATTAGTTATAAGATTTACTTACAGTATAGTGATAAGGTGGCTAGCGAAAATAGCTTCATATACAGCTTATAATAATATTAACAGTTCAGCCTTAGTTATTAAAATAGTGACAGTATCTTATTTATTAGCTTACTATACTATAAGCTTACTAAAGAGGTATATAATATAAGTCTGAAAGCTCTTTCAATCCTCACTATTATCTATAAAACTAGTATCTATAACGACAATAAGGTTATCCTATAGATCTCTAGCCTCACAGCTAAACTTAAGGTAGAGATTTTTAATTTTACTGAAATACTATATTATTTATTTAATTTTAACTTAGTAGTTATCCCTAGGGTTCTAGTTAAAACGAGATAATTAGCTAGCTATATAGATAATATCTAGTCTTATTATAACTATAATATAATTAATAAAACTGATATCTTACTAGTAGTATTTAATCTTTATGTAGGAGGCTTAATTATACTATAGGAGGAGCTCTTTAGATCTAAAAAGAATATTAAAATACTTAGTATATTATATTTACTTTGTGAGATACTTAAGAAGTTTTTTAATATAGACTACTTAAGAAAACTATAGCTGCTAAATTATTTAATCTTAAATAACCTTAATATTAAGGAACTACTATAAATCTTTACCTCCTTTAAGATAATATTTCTTTTAGAGGTCTGCTAATAGTATAAGTATTTTAGATATATTTTTTGAGGGAAAGAAGAGTATATAGTTATTAATATAGAAGAAGAAGATAGTATACCCCTTAAGTTAGTAATAAGGTTCTCCTGTAGTAAGCTTAAAACTAAAGTGTTTAAGGTTTACCTCTAGATAATACTATTAGAGGAGAGGAGACTTTTAAAAATTATAAAATATTTTATTTAGATAGTAGATCTTTCTAAGTTTTTAATAACTAAGTAGTATCTCTATATAGACTACCTTATTAAGTATTACTTAAATAAAAATGTTAACTATTATTAGTTACGCTATACTGTAGGGTATATAGTAACTGTATGCACTACTACATACGTGGCAGTATGCCCTCTATAGCCTACTGGCTACGGATGCCTAGCACCCGGCGCCAGCTGTAACTTAGCGGCGTGGTAATTAGTAAGTAATTGCCATACTATAGATCTAGAGCTTTACGTAATGCTGCGTGCTATATAACGTAATAATATATTAGAAATAATACGTTCGAGCGGCAGAGTTTATACTGTTTAAGCTTCAGGCACTCATAGTATCTCTATAAGCTTCGCCCCACTTAACTTAGTTAAAATAGAGCCTTACGTAGTGTGTGTAGCTACGTTTAGTTATATATAATATATATCAGATTTTGCCTCCTAATTATATGTAATAATTAAGAGTCTCACGATACTGAAAAGCTACTAGGCTAAAAAGTATATATTATAATAATTTTATATATCTTAAACGCTAAAATATTTACTGAAAATATCTCTATATTAATACTTAAGGAAGCTAATTAGTAGATTACTTAGTATAACTTTTTTAAGGTGGAAGCTAAAGCTTATAATTTATAAGACTATCTTAACTCTAAATTAAATACTTAAAAGAGCCTCCTTTTAGTAGCCTCTTGAGAGTTTCTTATATATAACTTTCCTAAGGTGAAGAAGGGTAAGACGCCTGCTACAATACTTGAAATAAACACTCTAGAGACCTTAACTCCCTCTGGCACTCTTAATAGGTCTACCCCTATAGAGTAAACCTACCCTAAGGAGTTTTAACTTCTACTTGAAGCTTCTAAATAGGTTTACACTCAGAATATTATAGACCTCACGGAGAAGAGCCTGAAAGCTTATATAACTATCTATACTCTCTATAATGTGAGGATTCAAGAGTATAAATATAAATAGTTAAACTGAACCTATATATTATCTTAGATCTATAAGTATATTAGTAATATACTTAACTACTAGTATTATAATATAGAGGAGGATCTTACTATATAGTTAATAAACCTCTATAACTGCTTCAGTATTATAGATAACCTCTATCTCTAGTAAGTAGCTGCTATATACTATAATATACTCTAGTCCCCTAAGATTAAGTGTCTTACTATAAGGATATTTACTGAAGTATAGTTTCAGAAGTAGTAAGATATTATATATAAGGTTCGAATAGTTAGCTATATTCCCTCTATTATAGGGGTATTTTAGGTTAATAATCTTATATTCTCACTAGCTTACTTACTAATTGAATTATATACCTAAGGCTATATATCTATAGTCTATAGTTGACTAGATATAATATTACTGAATGAAGTTATCTTAGCTATTATAGAAGCTATTTAGTGGCTCCCTGAAGCTCTCTATTGAGATAAAATCAGCTATAGAGCGTTTAATACTACCTTAGAGACTATAGATAGTAGCTTGAACTCTTGAGGTAGTAAGAGATATTTTAACAGCTTAGATAGACTTCTATACTTTCTTAAGTATAGTAAAAACTACCTACTCTCACGCTATTATTATATATACTTATTACTTACGTATAAGAGTTAGATACTTAATACTATAACTAAAGAGAGAATTAAATAATAAATAACTTTAGATTTAGACTTTTTAAAGAGGATCTAAAACTTTAGATAATAGTAATTATATAGTCAGAATTCCAGCTGAAATAGCTATAATACTGTATAGTAAGCTTACTATATAGAGAGGCTTTAGTAGTATCCTCTCTAAGATTTATTTATTCTTAATTCAGATATCTCTATTTATATCTTTTAAGATATTAAGTATTTTATAACTCTCTAAAAAGCTCCCTCTAGAGATTATATTTAGTGTAGTATTAAGCTAGTATCTATTAAAAGCTATAGAGATACTAAGATTAATATTATAACCTCAGAAAGTAAGGAAGCTAAACTATATCTCTATAATATTACTCTCTATACTTCTCTAGCTATAAACCTTATCTCCTTTTAGTAATTATAAAAATAAGGTTACTAGTAGGATACTAAGCTAAATTATCCCTCTTAACTATAGAGGAGTAACTATTTAGAGATTATAACTATTAATATTTAATATAACTAATAAGTCTTTAAATACTATATACCTCACGAGAGGTTAAATACTCTAGTAGTATAGTTAGTATAGTATAAACTTTCTTCTAGATATTATTACTACTAGAGATATATTATAGAGACTGTTTAAAGACTCCTGAAAAGTAATAAACAGCTTTAGTACTAGCAGCTAGAGCACCCTGGGAGAGAGCCTCTCAACCACCTCGTCTCAGCTGCATGCAGCATTCATATTACTAATGGTCGTTTGAAGTGTAATAAATACTAACCTACTTAGGGGGCGTGCGAGGCTTGCGGCGTTAGTAAGGCAAAATAGATTATTCGCTATACGGAGCGTGAGAGTGCCTTATATACTGCCTCTGGAGAGTATATTGCGTTTAACTTTCATCCTTATCACTAGGGCTATAGTAGCTATACCTCTTCCTTAATATTTACAGATAGAACTACTAACTATTTATAAGATTTTTATCTTATAGATTACATTAAAGCTATTATAATTACAGTATTTAACAACTTTATCTCGCTCCTTAAGTGCCAGTATAATATTAATATTAAGGTTTTTAAGTATAATAATAAGATCCCTAGGTATAAGAAGCTGAAAGCTACCCTAACTGCTTGAGGTATTCACCTTAAGCTATCTACACTATATATATAAAGCCAAAATAGGAGTGTAGAGCAGGTTAGAGCTATTATTAAAGCTTACGTGAAAGCTATAAGGCAAGAAAGTAAACTGCCTCACAATCTCTAGCCTGAGATTTTACGAGCAGCAGTATTTCTTTATAATTATATACTAATAAGCTTTTTAGGCTAGCGAACGCTATACTAGAGGTTTCATAAGGTTACTCAAAAAGATAATACTGTGAGGCTAGACTTAGCTTACCTTTATGTATATAACTGTAAGTATTTTATTCTTACTATAGATATTAAACTTAAGTATAACTATCTTACTTACCTCGAGAGGTAAGCTTTTATTAGCTTTTTAGTTAGCTATATTTTAACTAATTAGTTTTAAGTGTGGAACTTTTTGTAAAATAAGGTTATTATAACTTATAACGTCTTTTTTAATAAGATAATATTTTTTGATGGAAATTTAGCCTCTCTACAGGATAATTCCAAGAGGTTTAACCTTAATAAGGTCTCTTATTAGTTATAAGAATAATTAGCTATAGTAAAACTACGTGAGGCTAGCTTGAGTGCTTACTTAAGCCTAAGTGAAGAGCCTAATAAGGTAATTTATACTAAAGATATAGGGGGCAGCTATGAGAGCTTAAGGTCTTATATCTATACTATAGCTAGCCCTAAGCTCTCTGTAGCTCCATATAAAACTGTAAAGTTTATATTATTAACCCCTCTAGAGTTACCTACTATATTCTTCTATAATCTTATTTATATAGATAAGACTATAGGGGGGTGAGGAGATTAGGCGCCTCTAGAGAGAGTTAAGTGCGAGGGATAGATAAGGTATTATGCCTAAGTAGCTGGAAGATTTTTATTTAAAACTGCTTTTTTAGCTAGCATCTTTTAGTTATTTTAAAATACTTCTAGATATTTCCACCTGTAGCTATAAGATTATATGAGTTATTAGCTAGAGGGGGTCCCTAAAGTTTAAACCTTAAGAGGACTCTAAAAAGTTATTATAAGTCTGAAAGATAAACTTTAACTAGGGAGTGAATTAGATAGTAGAGAGTATTTAAAGTGTAGGGAAGCAGAAGCTTCCACTCTAGGAGTTCTATAGTAGAGGTTATTACTATTACTTATATCTCACTTAGTAGTACTTACTTATCTATATACTGAAGCTATAGTGGCAGCTAAAAAAGCTTATCTTAAAAGTTATATTAAATTACGCTCCTGGAGTGAGGTTAGTAAAGCTCTCGCGAGAAGCTTAAAGATTCTAGATTACTACTGGATTTATATTTATAAGTTTAATAAATATAAGCATCTTATTAAAATTAAAGCTTAGCTTATTATTTATAGAGACTAATAACTATGAGACAACTATAAAACTTATATAGCTACTCTAGTAGGTATATCTTTTTAAATCCTTATAGTAATTACTAACTACTTTAATCTCAAGCTGCTTCAGTATAATATAGTTAACATTTTTGTTTAAATAACGCTTAATAAGGTAGTCTATATAGAGATACTACCTGGTTATCAAAAGTTTAGAAAGATCTACTATCTAAATAAAATACTCTATAGCCTTTAAAGGTCTCCTCTTTTCTAGCAGTATTATCTAGAGGTAAGTTTTAAATACCTTAGTTTTAAGCCTGCTGCGGGAGAGCTATGTTACTAGCTTAAGGGGTATATTATTTTCTTCTTCTATATTAATAACTATATATTCTCCTTCCCCTCAGATAAAGTATCTGAAATACTCATACTATTAGCAGACCTCTAAAAGAAATATTATCTTGAGGGAGGTAAAGACCTATAGTAGTTCCTTAGTATTAAGGTTATTTGAGATTAAATAATATAATAGCTATAGCTTTCTTAAGTAGTTTATATTAAAAAACTCCTTAAGTGTCTCACGAAGTATATATAGTATATTAAATAGTTTAACACTCCCCTCAGATCTGAAGAATTCCTTCTATAGTATAATTAAGCTTCCTATATAGAAATTAAACGCTACTAATAAGATATTAGCTTTATTAATTATACTGTAGTTATAATAAGACCAGATATTACCTACGTAGCTAGCTAATTATCCTATTTTAATTAGAACTCTAGAGATAACTACTAAGTTAAGACTGAGTGAATAATATAGTATTTCAGTAAAACTAAGAACCTCTACCTTAAGTTTAGTTATAAGCCTAGTAATCTATAGGATAGCTTTGTCGTTACTATAGATACCAGCTTTACAGATAATAGTGAGGATTAAAAAAGCTCTCAAGCCTATATTATACACCTTTTTAGTAGCCTTATAGTGTAGCAAGCCAACAAACAAGATACTATAACCACTTTAATAACTAAAGCAGAACTTTTGACGCTATTATAAGTAGTATAAGAAGCTATTTTCGCTAGCTACCTTATTACTACACTTTAAGTAGACCTCACAATAAACACTTTCGGTGGAGGTAAGGTATGCAAGCCTCATCCAGTAGTCTGAATCCAGTGTAATAACTAGTAAATAATATGTTTTGTGACTGCTGAAACGGTATAACTACGCACGAAGCTATAGTATATTAATATCTATAACTACTAGCTACAGCAAGAGGCTCAGCGAGAACACTTTAAAGTTAAGTATATACCTTTAAGAGACTTTATAGCTGATAGCCTTATAAAGCCTCTCTGAAGCTACCAGTTTAGCGTTTTTGTTACTTAAATTAACATAATAAACCAGTTAAACTACCTGAAAGTGTAGCGAGAGGAGGAACTTCGAGAGGAGCTACTTATACTAGCATTTAAAAACCTTAATAAGGCTCTTAACTACCAGTTAGGACTTATAGATCCTAAATCCAACTATAATATAGTTAAAAAAGAGCTTAGGGGCGCCTGAAACGCCTGAGACGCCAGGAGACGCTTTTTACCTAGATAATAAGGGATATCTGAATAGCCTATAAATAGCGTTACTCTTCCTACTATAGGGGTAGAGGTTTAATAAGAATAATAAGGCTGTAAAAGGAGTCTCTCACAAGATATAAATAGAGCGTTTAAACTAGCGTTATTCGAAAGGGCCAGTTTATAGGTATAGCTCTTGAGGCTGGAGGGGTGTGTCAGAAATAATACGTTTAAATAGTAGAGTTTACACTATTCAAGCTTCAGGCACTTATAGCGTCTCTATAAGCCTCACCCCACTTAACCCAGTTAAAATAAAGCCTCGCGCGGTATGCATAGCTATATTTAGTTACATATAATACACATCAGATTTTGCCCCCTAATTACATGTAACATAATAATAATAACAATTACCAGAATACTAGTTTATATCCATACGACGAGATTATATACAGCGTGCGATTACCCTGACGATTAAACTAATAACTATATTATACTAAAGTAACTTGAGATTAAAGTAGTTAGTAATTATTATAAGGATTTAAAAAGATATACTTACTAGAGTAACTATATAAATCTCATAGTTATCTTATAATTATTAGTTTCTATAAATAATAAGCTAAATCTTAATTTTAATAAGGTGTCTATACTTATTAAGCTTATAAGTATAAATTTAGTAGTAATTTAGAACTTTTAAGTTTCTTATGAGAGCTTTACTAACCTTACTCTAGGAGTGTAATTTAATATAACTTTCAAGATAAGCTTTTTTAGCTGCTACTATAGTTTCAATATATAGATAAGTAAATACTACTAAGTAAGATATAAGTAATAGTAATAGCTTCTACTATAGGATTCCTAGAGTGGGAGCTTCTACTTTTCTATATTTTAAGTACTCTCTACTATCTAATTTACCTCTTAGCTGAAGTTTATCTTTCAGACTTATAATAATTTTTTAGAGTCTTTTTAAAGTTTAAATTTTAGGAACTTCCTCTAGCTGATAACTTATATAATCTTATAGCTATAAGCGGGAGTGTCTAGAAGTATCTTAAAATAACTAAAAGATACTAGCTAAAAAGGTAACTTTAAATAAAGATCTTCTAGCTACTTAGGTATAATATCTTATCTATCCCTCACACTTAATCCTCTCTAGAGGTATCTAATCTCTTTGCCTCCCTATAGTTTAATCTATATAAATAAGATTATAGAAGAATATAGTAGGTAACTCTAGAGGGGTTAATAATATAAACTTCGCGGTTTTATATAGAGCTATAGAGAGCTTAAAACTAACTACAGTATAGATATAAGATCTTAAGCTCTTATAGTTACTCTCTATATCTTTAGTATAGATTACTTTATTAGGCTTTTTATTTAAGCTTAAGTGAGTATTTAAGCTAGCTTTATATAGCTTTATTATAGCTAATTACTCTTATAACTAATAAGAAACTTTATTAAAATGAAACCTCTTAAAATTATCCTATAGAGAAGCTAAATTTCTATTGAAAAATATTATCTTATTAAAAGAGATATTATAAGTTATAATAACCTTATTTTATAAAAAGTTCTACACTCGAAACTGGTTAGTTAAAATGTAGCTAACTAAAAAGCTGATAAAAACTTACCCCTTAAGGTGAGTAAGATAGTTATACTTAAGTTTAGCGTCTATAGTAAGAATAAAATACTTGCAGCTGTATGTGTGAAGGTAGGCTAAGTCTAGCTTCATAGTATTATCTTTTTAAGTAACTTCGTGAAGCCTCTAGTATAGTATTTACTAGCCTAAAAGGCTTATTAGTGTGCGGTTATGAAGAAATACTACTATTTGTAAGGTCTTAGGCTAGAGATTGTGGGGCAGTTTGCTTCCTTGCCTTATAGCTTTCACGTAAGTTTTAATAATAGCTTTAACCTACTCCACACCTCTATTTTAGCCTTATATATATAGTGTAGATAGCTTAAGGTGAATACCTTAAGTGGTTAGGGTGGCTTTCAGCTTCTTGTACTTAGGGACCTTATTATTATACTTAAAGACTTTAATGTTAATATTATACTGGCGCTTAAGGAGCGAGATAAAGTTATTAAAAGCTGTAGTTATAATAGCTTCAATGTAGTCTATAAGATAAAAGTCCTATAAGTAGTTAGTAGCTCTGTCTGTAAATATTAAAGAGGAGGTATAGTTACTATAGTTTTAGTGATATAAGTAAAAGTTGAATGTAATATACTCTCCAGGGGCAGCATATAAGATACTCTCGCGTTCTGTGTGGCGAATAATCCATTTTACCTTACTAACGCCGCACTAGTAACTATTATGCTTCGAACGACCGTCAGTAATATAAATACTGTAAGTAACTAAGATAAGGTAATTTAGAGGCTCTCTCCCAGAATACTCTAGCTGCCAGTACTAAAGCTATTTATTACTTCTTAGGAATTTTTAAATAGTCTCTATAGTATATCTCTAGTAGTAATAATATCTAGGAGAAAGTTTATATTATACTAACTATACTACTGGAGTATTTAACTTCTTATGAGGTATATAGTATTTAAGAACTTATTAGCTATATTAAATATTAATAGTTATAATTTCTAAATAATTACTTCTCTGCAGTTAAGAGGGATAATTTAGCTTAATATTCTACTAGTAATCTTACTTTTATAACTACTAAAAAGAGATAAAGTTTATAGCTAGAAAAATATAGAGAGTAATATTATAGAAATATAGTTTAGTCTCCTTACCTTCTGAGGTTATAATATTAATTTTAGCGTCTCTATAGCTCTTAATAGATACTAACTTAATACCATACTAAATATAATCTCTAGAGGAAGCTCCTTAGAAAATTATAAAATATTTAATATCTTAAAAAATATAAATAGAGATATCTGAATTAAGGATAAATAAGTCTTAGAGAGGATACTACTGAAGCCTCTCTATATAGTAAACTTACTATATAGTATTATAACTACTTCAGCTGGAATTCTAACTATATAGTTACTATTATCTGAAACCTTAGATTCTCTTTAAAAAGTCTAGATCTGAAACTATTTATTATTTAATTTTCTCTTTAGTTACAGTATTAAGTATCTAACTCTTATATGTAAGTAATAAATATATATAATAACAGTGTGAGAGTAGGTAGTTTTTACTATACTTAAGAGAGTATAGAAATCTATCTAAACTATTAAAATATCTTTTACTACCTTAAGAGTTTAAACTACTATCTATAGTTTTTAAGGTAATATTAAATACTCTATAGCTAATTTTACCTTAATAGAAAGTTTTAGGAAGCTACTAAATAGTCTCTATAATAACTAAAATAACTTCATTCAGCAGTATTATATCTAGTTAACTATAAACTATAAATATATAATTCTAAGTATATAATTCAATTAGTAAGTAAGCTAGTAAGAATATAAAATTATTAACCTAAAGTATCCCTATAATAGAGAGAGTATAGCTAACTATTTAAACCTTATATATAATATCTTACTACTTCTGAAACTATATTTTAGTTAATACCTTTATAGTAAAATACTTAATCTTAGGGGACTAGAGTATATTATAGTATATAATAGCTATTTACTAGAGACAGAAGTTATCTATAATATTAAAATAGTTATAGAGATTTATTAACTATATAGTAAGATCCTCCTCTAAATTATAATATTAGTATTTAAGTATATTACTAATATACTTAAGGATCTATAATAATATATAAACTTAGTTTGAATACTTACGTTTATACTCTTAAACCCTCACACTATAGAGATTATAGAAAACTATATAGGCTTTCAGGCTCTTCTCTATAAGTTTAATAATATCCTAAGTGTAGATATAGTCTGTAACCTCAAGTGGAAGTTAAACCTCCTCAGGGTAGGTTAGCTCTATAAGGGTAGATCCTTTAATAATACTAGAAATAGTTAAGATCTCTAGAGTATTAGTTTTAGGTATTACAGTAGATATCTTACCTTTCTTTACCTTAGGAAAGTTATATATAAGAGGCTCTTAAGAGGCTACTAAAAGGAGGCTCTTTTAAACGTCTAATTTAAGGTTAAGGTAATCCTATAGATTATAAACTTTAGCCTCCACCTTAAAGAAGTTATACTAAATAATCTACTAGTTAGCTTTCTTAAGTATTAATATAGGGATATTTTTAGTAGATATCTTAGCATTTAAGATATGTAAATTCGTTATAATATATACTTTTTTGGCCTGGTGGCTCTTTAGTATTATGAGACTCTTAATTATTGTATGTAATTAGGGGGCAAAATCTGATGTGTATTGTGTGTCACTAAATGTGGCCACACGCACCGCGCGAGGCTCCATTTTAACTGGGTTAAGTGGGGCGAGGCCCGTGGAGACGCCACGAGTGCCTGAGGCTCGAACGGTGCAAACTCTGCCGCTCGAACGCGTTATTTCTGACAGGTATGGGGGGGCTGACGGGTATCGGGGGGGGCCACTTATGATACGGAACCATAACATGTAAGTACTCGCGGGCAGGGACCGAATCAGATATGAGAATGAGAAATGAACAGGAAACAGGCATTGTCTGGGCGTGAGACTGTGATTTGATGAATGAGTCTGAAAAAAATGGGCATCCAAGAACCCTGATGGCCTCGCCCCGATTTCCGTCATGATTAAGGCCGCCAGCCCCCCGCCAGCCAACTGCACCTTGTCGGCACATCACACAACAACGCACCCTAAATCCACTATCCCATGCTGCTGGAAAGCTTAAGGCGCAGGCTTTCCTAGGTATCCCTAGTCCACGTCCTTCCTAGTCAGCGCCCTCCACTCCATCGCCTCTGTCCCAGCGCAAGCAAAGCGCAATCGCAGCCATCCAACATTTGCTGCCCCGTCTATCCGTACCTTATTAGCAACACCAACATAGACGACGACTTGCACCTCATATTCCTATTCGCCTGCTTTCCGTCCTACACTTCTCTCCAAGAACATCATTTCACACATATCTCCAGACTGCCGACGCTGGTCTGAACACCCCCGCAAATTACCATATCCGTCTCAACCGCCGCTCGAAACCTTGTAACCTTGTTCGATTCGAACCATCCACCTGGGTCTGTTGCGCTCGTACTACGTCAGAGGTCACCCGCTGCCTTTGCAGAACGACACAAGCAGCCACACCGTTGCCGTTAAACCAGACTCCTGGAACTTCGACACATCAACGGCTTTCGATTGACCGAGAACTCGTTATCGATTTGTGATACGCCGAATCACCCTGAATCCATCGAATCTCCATGCACTAGCCCCGAGACACCTGCACACACCCATCGGAGCCGCTGAGCCCACGCGCCTCGCCATGGAGGTGACAGACGTCGACAACGATACTAGGGGATGGATTATGTGTATCGTCAGCGGTATAGGTGCGTGACCAAAACGTCCCCATCCATCACCTTGATTACCTAGCTAGGCGCTGGGCATATTGCTGATTACTACTCCACAGCCTGCGTCTTTGGCTCGACCTTCATATGCGTCGATGTCATTGTGCGGTTATTTCCTGGGAAGCGCAACTTCAAACTACAAGAGAGCAATATCTTTCTGGCGTCGTCTCTTAGCCTCAGCTTCGGCATCATGGTCAGTCACCTAAACACGGAAAGTCTAGGAATTCTCAAGAGCTACTACTGATATGCCTGGGCTGCAGATGTACACCGCCTTGAATGGCATGCTGCCGTCTGCAAAACAATACCTTAAGCAGGACAAATACCAAGATCATCAAGTGGGACTCATTATGATGGGTTGCTTTGTTGGAGGTTTCATCGCCATTCAAGTCTTTTCGCGCTTTCTGCACCAGCATGCATCGAGTGAAGTAGTCGAATGCGACCACTCGCACGACGAACCCGAGATCCGCTCTCGGACTTCTCGCAGTCTCAGCAGAAGAACCTCCTTATACACGTCGAGTCGCCGGTCGTCACGACGTCCCATGGACGAAATTCTAGTCAAAAACGGCCACGCTACTGAGCATACGCCCCTCCTCGGTGGCGATGCGAACGGGACGCCCCTGCTGCCTAAGCGGCATGCCTCCAGCAGGGGCAACCTCAGCCTTGGGACTACCCAGTCCACTCCGGCCAGAACTTCACGAAGCCGTGCTAAGACAGTGGAAAGGCGCCCGTCCATGGCTCAGATGCAGGAAAGGGTCATGTCTTTCGTAAAGGACACAAAACCGGACTGCGACGAAGAAGGTCCCTGTCATGGGTACACCGATCCTTGTGGCCAGGAGTGCTTCAAGCATCTAGGTGCACGCTCAGCCGCATCATCGAGACATCCATCGTTGATGAGAACGAGTATGGTCTTCTCTCACAGCCATGCAGATCTTGAGGATTTGGAGGAGGCCGATTCCGCAAATCACTCGCCAAGGAGTGGCCAAGTACGAACCAGTCGAGCGGCATCTAGAGAGCCCCTTCCATCTTTGAACCCCACCGAGCACGAAAACCATTACGAACATGGTCGCAGCCATCACCATAGCCAAGGCCACGGGTACGACCATGGCGCCCACGACGAAAACCACGACGAACACCACGACGACGACCTCGAGGCCCAGCATCATCACCACGTCCCCACAAACGCCTTCCTCGCCCTCGGCTTGCAGACTGCCATCGCCATTTCTCTACATAAGTTCCCCGAGGGCTTCATTACCTACGCCACCAACCACGCCAACCCTGCGCTGGGGTTGAACGTTTTCATGGGTCTATTTGTCCACAACATTACCGAAGGTTTCACCATGGCTCTGCCGCTGTACATGGCTTACAATAGTCGTATTCGGGCCCTGGTCGTTACAGCATTTTTCGGTGGTCTCAGCCAACCGCTTGGTGCGGGCATAGCCGTTTTGCTGTTAAAACACGTGGGCTTCACTCCAAATCCCCTCGCTTACGGCTGCATGTTTGCCATCACCGCCGGCACCATGGTCAGCGTCGGTCTGCAATTATTCGTGGAAGCGCTCAGTATGAACCACAACCGGAACCTCTGCATGCTGTTCGGTTTTACGGGCATGGCGTTGGTGGGTGTCACGAACGCCATTGCATCCACGCATTAACGAAGGAATGAGCGTTCGCAATTGGCATTTTGTACAGCGCCATGTTTTTGTCTTGGACTCGGTTCAGCATGGGAGGACATATATACATTTATACCACTAGCACAAGACGGATGGGTAGGAGTATCAATATTAGACGGATGGATGAGTTGTCTCACCATGACCTACTTTCGGACAATTTGGCCATCTCAGTAGATGGTAGAGGCATCCACAATGGACTCCGTAGCATGCTGGCCCATATTGGCATGAGCTGCACTACTGTAGGTTGGGTGCCCGTTATGGACAATCAGCGATGGATCATGTGCAGCATTCGTCACATTGGGTCCAGTGATCCCACTGAATCGTTACATGTCGGCGTCAAAATGTTTCATTCAGGTAATTATGGTAACATTTGCGCCAAGCAACAACCATTGATGACTTTTCCCCCATCCGTCGACTTTTTTGGTGGCCTTTTTCTGAGCCGGGTATCAATGTTCGTCGTCAAAGTCATGCAAGCTTCTATTTTTTCCTCTCCCATCCCTCTTACGCCATGTTTCCCAGCGCGGGGTCGACGAAGTTGCTGAAGTCGTCGCCGTCGACGAGGGCGCGCATGGCCGCTTCTTCGTCCTGCCACGACACGGCCGGCGACGAAAAATCGGCTCCGGCGCCGACCCAGAATTCGTCCGAGCTGTTGCCCAAATCGGCGAGGTCATCTACGTTGAAGTCTGTCACGCCGGGGATGACACCGTAAAGGGGAAGTTCAGGGAGCGGGCGGGAGGGGTCGAAGGGTGCGGCGTTGGCGGGGTCTTCGCTGGCCAAGCTGAGGAGCGCCGCCTCCACCTGGTCCTCCATGTGCGGAGCGGCGGGCGCCGCGGGCGGGTGGTCCTCGAGGTGGACCTGCAGGTCGTGGTGGCGGATGAATCGGGCGTTGCAGCCCTGGATGGTGCAGGAGATGGTGCGGTTGGTGCCGGCGAGGTCGTCGATGAGGTTGGTGTGCGTCTCGGCAGGTTTCGCTAGCTGCGGCCGCTTAATGCGCAGGTGGACATAGCGAATGTGGTCTTCGAGGTTGGCCTTGGTGATGAATCCGCCGCCGCAACCTGCCTCGTTGGACCAGTCCTGCAAGTCCGGAACGCCCGATAGATCGACATCGCCGCAGACGTAGCGGAAGCCCTCGTGGGCGGTGCGGATGTGCACGGTGAGGTTGGCCTTCTTGGTGAACTTCTTGTCGCACCCTTCCCAAGTACAAGGGACGGTTTTCCTAGTCTCGACGGGTATGCCAGAGTGGTACATCTCGACGTGCTTCTCCAGGTCCCGCTGTCCGGTGCACTTGTATTCGCAAAAGATGCAGTTGAGGTGTTCCTTGCGGATGTGGGCGTGGAGCAGCGCTTGCGAGGTGAAACCGATACCGGGTCCGCCTCCTTCGCTGCCGCACTCCTCGCACCAGAACCGCGGCTCGCTGTGGTCTCGCCGCGTGTGGTTCCGCAGGGCGCCCTGGGAGTCGAAGCCCGCGTTGCAGCCGGGTTCCGTGCAGGGGTACGCATGGGTGCCGAGGTGCTCGGAGCGGATGTGGCGCTGGAGGGTGTTGTGCTTGCGGAAGCTCAGATTGCAAGGAGGGAAGTCGCGGCAGCGGAACCGCTCCTGGCCGGCGTGGACGTCCTGGTGTCGGCGGAGACGGGTCGCCGTGAGGAAGGACTTGCCGCAGCCCTCGTGCGTGCAGATGTACGCCCGCTCTTGCGTGTGAGAGCCCTTGATGTGTTGGCGGAGGTGCTTCTCCTCGCGGTAGTCCTTGTCGCAGCCTGTGTAGGTGCACTTGAATGGGCGGTCGTCGGTGTGGGAGCGGAGATGAGCTGCCAGACGTGCGGGACGGTTGAACGTTTTGTTACAGTCGGGGTAAGTGCAGGGGATCGTCTTCAGATCCGAGGGAAATTTGCGAGAGCGTGTGGTAATTGACGTCTGGCCGGTCAGGACAGTCTCGGCATCAGCGTTGACCGTCGAGGCGGAATTGCTGGCGGTATCATCATAGTCCTCGTCGCCGGTACCTTTTTGGGTGTTTCGTTAGCCAGCCACTTACACCGGGAAACGGGTATGCCTGTTACCTGTAGCTTCCGGTGTGTCGGCTTTTGATTTCTTAGGCTCAGAGGCAACTATAGCCTCCTGAGCCTTTCTTTTCGTCATGACGAGCTGTCGAAAAAGTTCATCCCTCCTATATCTATGGAGACGAAAAGATATCTTCTTGAAGGGTCTATGCTGTCGAACTTATTTCTGGCAGAAACGGGCGGTGAGACGAAACTTTTTGTGCGCTCTTCACTCCCATGGACCTACCTAGAGGACGACCCGGGGGTCTACTCGGTCCGGATAAGCTCGAATGCTGGCCGATAGGTCTAGCTCGGACCCACCTGCCCGACTCAATCGCAGCCTTGTCAATAATTTTTTACTGCTGGATCCAGCGTCAGAGACACCTTTCGCCTTCCCCCGCGACAACCATCCACAAACGCGACGCCACGGCTCAATTCGACTCCCGGACACAGAAATTCCCTTGAGATATCTGCGACAGCAAACCTGAGTCAACATGTCAGACTTTGGCGACGATGATGCAGGCGGCGGAGCGTACGTTTAGCAACACTTCTTCACCCCCCCAGCTAGGCAGACGCGAGTCTAACGCTGTGTAGCGACGAGACCATGTACGAGGACGAGGGCGGCGACTACTGGGATCCCGAAGTTCCCGTCGAGGACGAGGAGGTCGGTCGCGCCGAGGGCGACGACGAGGATGCTGATAATGTTGTGACATCTGGAGACCCATCCGCCTCAGCGAATGCGGGCAAGGGAAACGAGAAGTCGCACCGCGACAAGAAGATCCCCGACGACCAGCGCACCACCACGCCCTACATGACAAAGTACGAGCGCGCTCGTATCCTCGGCACCCGTGCACTGCAAATCAGGTAGGACAACGCGCCCGTCGCATTGTAGACAAAATGTGCTGATAGTGGGGTTAAAGCATGAACGCGCCCGTGCTGGTCGACCTTGAGGGTGAGACGGATCCTCTTCAAATCGCGATCAAGGAGCTCCGTGAAAAGAAGATTCCTCTCATCGTGCGCCGTTACATGCCTGATGGATAGTAAGTGCACACTCGTCAACCTGCAGAACGAAAGCAAAGTCTGCGGTGAGATGGTATATGCTAACAAACTGTAGCTATGAGGACTGGACTTGCGAAGAGCTTCTGCAGTAGAATGAGTAACTCGCAGCAAGGTACGCGGGACTGGACGGAAGGCACTTATACCCATCTCCTATTGTCGGTGCCCGTTGGTCGAGGACCCGAGCAGAGTCTCAGTCCCACTCTCGCCCTCCGCCGGGAACACAATCGCTCGACTTGCGCCAGAAGCTTGAGAAGACACCAGAAGACACCAGACCCAAAGAAGAAGAAAAAAACCAAAAGAAGACACCAAAAGTGGTGTACTTTACTCTGATTTTGCATTGAGCGTGGCGTTCTCTAGGAATTGGAATTTTCAGACTCAAAAATATTGCTATTTCCAGTGAGAACCGGTCCTTCTATTGCTCTTCTGGGTGTGCGTTACGGTGCTTCATCACGGATTGCGTGCTATTGGATGTATCGTGGCCTCGGTGGTATTTTGCTGTGTAATGCGTGGGAGCGGGTGTTCGAAGTCTCGGCTTGGCCAGTCAAAGTTGCGCCGGTCTCTCTGTCCCGATCCCGGAGCCGCGGAACCTCCTGCCTTCCGCCGGGGCTTGCCTCCGTAGGAAGAGTGGGACCGCCCCGCTCCGGAGTTTCTGGGATGGCGATGGGCGCGCAACAACGGCAACGAACACGTCAATAAGATCCGCGCAAGGCACCACACAGCGTGTGAGGGCTTCACAAAATGGGTATGTGCTCTTCGAGATATTGGTCGTTAGGGAGAAAGCTGCCAAGAATGTACCTCAAATAGTGAATCGGCCGCAACTTCGTCGGTGCGCAGTGACCGGGGTCCGCAATGCGATGATGCTCTCCCATGCTGAATCCCCGGTGGGAGCTGAGGCTTTGAGTGGCTGGCCAGTGAATTCAAATGGAACAAAGAGTGACGTTGAGTTTCGGATACGTGACAACAAGCGTGAGGACTAGACTGTGTTCAGAGCCTATACATGTAGGTCGACGGGAAATGCTTCCATTGTAACGAGGCTAACGAAGAAGGCCTATTTACTGAAATACTTGCCTGAGCTCAGAGAGAGGGGGTCTTTGTACCTGTTGTACACATACGTGTATCTCCAGGTTTGGAACCAATTTCAGGTAGTTAACCAGGCATATCGAATTCGTGGAGCCTATTCTTGGACTACCATCCTGAAGTAGTACAGATATCTAACAGGGGGAACGACTAAAGTCTTAAGGAAGGGAAGCAACCAGTACTGCAGTTGACATGGAACAGGAGTTTGCAAGGGAAGTCCTATACAAGGCCTCCAGCATACCAGAGCTAGACTGACCCCTTCTGCTTCGGAACGTTTGGTAGTTTCTGGCTCATCTGCGTCGGGCCCTACTGTGCAACCCTTTTGCGTAGAAATCTTTCGCCCGGGATTGGGGCGTATGTCTACGCATAGGTTGCCATACCAACGGCAATAACTTAGCGCACTGTAAGTACATGATATATAGTCATTATACTGGAGAGTTTTCAGTAAGAACACGTATTTCTTGATATGGTTCAAGATTGGAGGTGGACTTACCTGGCCGCACGCTCCCACTGGCTGGTGCCCTATTCTCTGAGTAGTGATGGCGAATTTCTGTCTGGCAGTAGGGTACTAGTATAGAAAAGTGGCATCCTTTCGGGCTTTGGTAACCATACACACATACGCCCACGGCGTTGCAGTTGCACGGCTTGCACACGGGCAAGACCTCGGAGTTACATTACGCGTCAGACCTTTAGGGTAATCTTTGTTCATGCTTATAGTTGATTCATCGCGGTGAGATCAACGACTACACACTTTTGTCGACGTGATCCAGCAACACGCGTCTAAGCTCGATGATACAGCTTCATAGAGTAAACTGGAATGCTCTTCTCGCAAACAATAGCCAAGTTTCCGTGCTCGAGACAGAATGGGACATGGCACACGTGCAGCATAAAGCTGGCCGGCTTGGTTCAGGCACAGCTGTTTGCTGAGGAGTCACAACTTGTGGCGCATGCGAGGTCTCCGCGTAAATCGGCTTTCTGACTCGGGCTTGAACTCTCATGATTCTTTAGTTGATGCCGGCACCAATAATGGTTAGCTACCAACTTCGTAGTTAACTCTGTACATAACCTTCACACGCAATCACGTACTATACTAAGATGCAGGCTGGGTAACCCGAATGGTTCGGATTGCGAATGCCCGGTCACGAGTTACGCTGGGCAACTCAGCTATCCAGGGCGACCGCAGCTCAGCCCTTCGAGATTGCCATGTCCACACGTGGTTCGTCCGGAAATCTTCGTAAAAACGGCGGATGCATTGCAGCATGCCATAGGGAAATCCCGAAGCGAAAACGCCGCCATCGTCGCCAACACCCGAGACATCCGCTTAGTGAAAAGCTAAATATATTCCAGCAATCCAGTGATACTTCGTCTTGGTCTTTTTGGGACTCCTGTTCTATGAGATGGCAGACCTGCAAGTTAGTTAACGGCGTCCGCGTTATACTACCAGGCTGATGCCATCGTGGCCAAGATTGGCCAAATACGAAAACCCAACTTCGAGCTGGACCGTACTGAAGTCATGCTGGAATTTAGTGTGTTCAAGAACCCTGGAAAGTTCTGTGATGGAGTGGATTCCACAGACAGTATAACTGGCTTCCTCTTTGGCCTTCTTAGATAATCACTAGTTGAAGCGTTCGCGCGTTCCTGCGGGTGTGCTCTGTGATTTCTCCGTGACTTTTCAGGCGCAACTGGTCAAAGCCGATTGCCCGCCATGGCCGCGGCGACAAACTGCCGGAGGAGCCAGGCTGCGGCTCGATGTCCCGAACTGCCCGGTTCATCAGGGCGCAGATCACCTGACAGTGTTGAATCGCTTCATGTTTCGCCTCGTCCACACTTGCACGTCTTGCCGGCGGAAACCAATCAACGCACATAGATGCCAACGCCTGACTTGTCGCGACACTCAGAATCGTTTCGACTGAACGATCAGACGGCCTCGTGGAGTCTCTGCCAAAGAATGCACCAGTTCGAGCGCGACAGTCCGAACTCGAGTCGTCCCAGACCACAAGCGGAGCCACTTGTAAAGTTCATGCCGGACAGTTCATGCCGGACATTTCGCGATATATGTAGAAAGGATTGTCTTCCTCTACAGTCCTTCGTCCGAACGTGCCACCAGCGTTGGCAATAGAAGGTTTGTCGTGAGAAGTCGCTGTCGAACCCGCGTGGACGTTTCTCACCGCATGCTTCTACGCCCAAGCATTTGAGATCGGACCGCCAGTTCTCGAACCGCTTGATGCCAGCCATGAATGAAGTCTGACAAGACGGCATGAAGCACACAGACTGGGAAATGAAACGGGGACGACGCACGAAGCCATGAGCTGTGGACTTACTTTCCCTGACTAAAGTTCAAGATCTTGGTTGTTTCTACTGTGAAAAGATACCAGAGAGGCCTTGTCCGTGGAACACAACGGTGTCAGTTGCGTGTGCGTGAGGGTAAAAGATGGTCCAGTTGTTCGAATCCTCAGCCGCTTGATACCCAATGATCATTGGTTCACATGAATCGTTGGACTTGGTAAGTTGATAGTCCAAGTTAGTCAGCCTCAAACGCATTTTCATTTGCAAAACGGATGGTTTTGCTGGTAGCTCACATGCTGCCCAGTGCAGGACGATGCGCATCCCCAGGCGCGCGTTGCTCGAGTACGATAGCACAACAAAGCCATTGCATTGCAAACCTTCAACGCATAGAGTCGGAGACAAGCTTTCCACGCACTGGACATTTCCTAAGAGACTGATAGACGCATAACGGCGAAGTTGTGAGTGGGTGAGCGAAGCAAAGAATGAATGGCGCCTGGCATGTCTGGTGGAAGTTGAGTTGAGCCAGGCAAGGAAGGGAGCTGTATTTTCTGCCCAGTCAGCGTGCCCCTGTCCACCAAG
Organism: Colletotrichum lindemuthianum; assembly: GCA_001693025.2. Taxonomy (NCBI): domain Eukaryota; kingdom Fungi; phylum Ascomycota; class Sordariomycetes; order Glomerellales; family Glomerellaceae; genus Colletotrichum; species Colletotrichum lindemuthianum. The sequence continues at coordinate 21,016 of MASP02000570.1, forward strand.
CAAGCTTGCCGATGACGCACCCCCCACCTCATGCTCGCTAGAGAGCTCAGCTCAGCTACCTCATCTTGAAGCGTGAAAAGGTAGCTTCAGACGGTATCGCTGATAGTCCTGACATGCATTCCGGTCCCGCACGACAATGCGGGGTTCGTTGCAGCATGAGGGTAAAGACCACCATCAAATGCCCAAACGGCACCCACCGCGATATAGCACTCGGCACCTGGACCGTAGCGCCCGCGCTCTTTCACACACGACGCTTGAGTGGTACCTACGTTGCCGTGTAGCGTTACTGCGTCTGACATGTAGACGCTGTACTGTGTATGGGTGGTGGTATGGCGGGGTGTGGTTAGTTCCCCCTCGGCACCTTCACCTTCAGCATGGCATGGTGGGGCAAGTCAAGCATCATCACGACGAGACGGGAACCATGTCCTGTCCAGTGTCCATTTGGCAGCAGACAAAAAAATTACAGACAGCCAGCGAGCCAGCGAGCCAGCCAGCCAGCTAGCCACACGGCCAAGGCCGCTCGTCCTCCACTTCTGCGACTTTGACCCGGTCCCGATCGGATCTCCAAATGGCCAATGGACATAACTCGGTGTCTCTACATATTAGACTCCTTCCGATGCCACCTTCCCCCCATCTCTCTCCTTGCTCTCTCCCTCTCTAACTACAAATCATAGAATAATTCCATCCTCTCCTCTCCCGTCTTGACCCCGTTGTGCAAGAACTCAGCATTATACCCCAGTTTCGCAAAAGAGATACCCGTCCTCCCACACCAAAAATGTCTTTCACGACCAAGGCAACCATCACCTCCTTCGGGGGCCAGCTCCACAAGCTCTCCCACAAGTCCACCACCACCGGCACCGACATGGCCGTGAACCTCTACCTGCCCCCGCAGTCCACCACCCGCGCCGTCCCCGTGCTCTTCTACCTCTCCGGCCTCACCTGCACCCCCGACAACTGCACCGAGAAGGGCTTCTTCCAGTCCCAGGCCTCGGCCCGCGGCGTCGCCATCGTCTACCCCGACACCTCCCCGCGCGGCCTCGACCTCCCCGGCGAGCGCGACAGCTGGGACTTTGGCGAGGCCGCCTCCTTCTACGTCGACGCCACCCGCGAGCCCTTCCGCACAAACTACCGCATGGAGACGTACATCACCAAGGAGCTGCCCGAGCTGCTCTTCCGCGAGTTCGCCGGCAAGCTCGACCGCTCCCGCGTCAGCATCACCGGCCACTCCATGGGCGGCCACGGCGCCCTGTCGCTCTACCTCCGCCACCCGGGCATGTACCGCAGCGTCAGCGCCTTCGCCCCCATCGCCAACCCGAGCAAGTGCCCCTGGGGCGAGAAGGCCTTTTCCGGTTATCTCGGTGACGACCGCGCCGAGTGGGCCAAGCACGACTCGACCGAACTGGTCAAGAACTGGAGCTACGGCCCCTTGAACGCCCTCATCGATGTTGTATGTTGATTCTCGCCGCCACTGCTGTCGTTGTAGTTGCCGTCGTTGGAGAACGAGAATGTTGACTAGCATGTGTCCAGGGTCTTGGTGACAACTTCTACATCCAGAAGCAGCTGCTTCCTGAGAACTTCGAGAAGGCCGCCAAGGAGAAGGGTCTCGAGGGTCTCTCTTTGAGATACCACTATGTAAGTTGTAGTCTCAGGGGAAACGGAACAATGTCAGCGGACTAACACGGAAATCAGGGCTACGACCACTCCTACTTCTTCATGGCCTCCTTCGCCAAGGATCACGTAGACCATGCCGCCAAGCACCTGGGTCTCGGCTCCGGTTCCGCCTGACTAGAAGGCCGGAAGCAAAGACTGTAAAGAACGTAAATGATAAATCTCGAGTTCTGAGGTCGACGGTGGACGGTGGTTGTCAGTGGCGGAGAGGGATACCATAAACACGTGCGGTTGTAGTCAGTTTTTGTGCGGTTTGTAGGTGCGCTGCTGCTGTTGCTGTTGAGTTTCTTGAAATTGAGAATAATAGTCGACGTTCATCCACCGCGTTCCTTCATAATCTGCGTGACTATAGAAACATCAAACGCACAACCATTCCCACTCCTGCTCCGTCAATGCCTGGTCGAGGGACGGCGTTTGAAACCAAGCTCCGCTGTCGGTCAAAGAGCGCCCTCCCCCGCCATGATGGGGGTATAAGTCTAAAAGAACCATGCAATCGGCGAAAGCTGAGGCAGCGCCTAACTGATCCGTCTTTCCACCTCTGTATTCAATCCCTCCTTCTCCAGCTTCGCCCTCATCTCTGCGTCCGCCTCCTTGCGTATGCGGTTATACGCCAGCTTTTCAAACCGGCTGAGCGCCTTCCACCAGTGCTGCCCAGCTTCGTGCTCGCCAATCCGCTCCAGCAGGTCCGCCGTCTTGATGCGCACCTCGCGGTCCTTGTGGAAGAGACCGAGAGCCACGTAGAACAGCCCTGCGTGGGACTCTGGTGCTACGCTGAGCAGCAGGCAGATCTCGTCGTACGAGTAGACGTACTTGGAAAACGCCACGTAAATTTCCTTAGACTGCATCGGGTTCAGCCGCTGCGTCCGCAGCCTGTCGTGCATGTGGTGCAAGTCGAGGCCTTTGAGCGGCCTGATTTGGTACAATTGTGCGAGGTCCTGACGCGGTCAATTCGAGGCCCTGTCAAGGTCTGGTGCGAAACTCACCTGGATGAAGCTGTAGTAGCTCCGCGTATTCCTCCATCCTTCGATCCTCGTCACGTTGCCCGCAAGCTCCTTATGTTTCGACTGCTCGTCCGGCCAGACGTACCCGTGCCCGTTGATCCCGAGTACGTTCACGTCCAGCTCGTCGCCCCCAATGTAGAGGGCACTTGCGCCGTAGACGCTCTCTTCGAATGCGGCGGCGACTCGTGTAAACTTGATCACCCAGTCCCGCCATTTGGCACGTACCACACGTTCCCCGTGCCTTGCTGCGATGCTCCTCAGAATGTCCTGCATGAAAGCGGCGTCTCCAGTGAGATCGCTCTCGGCAGCGACCTTGGAAGCGCCGCCAACGAGACCGGCATAGGATGGGTTCTGCTGTTGGAAGTACACCATGCCTTCGGTGACTGGGGCTTGCTCGATCTTGCTGCTGATCTTCACTCGACCGGTGGGAAGATCGCAGAGCACATCCCACCACTCGGGGTGCAACTCAAACGTCGGGTTTGTGACTCCGGCAATGAATCCAGGCACGTTGAGCAGGTCGTCAATCTTGGTCAAATCCGTGTAAGGGAACGCGTGCCGCGTGAAGCCTCTCAATGTGCCGCCCGACGCCAAGGCGCAGGACGCCAAGACCGCCTCTGCAACCTCACCCGAGGGCATGTTGTGCCCCAAGAAAATCACGCGCTTCTGCGTCAACAGAGCGTTGACCAAGACAATGATTGGGTGCGTATGAGGTCCGTTTGTCGTCAACTGCGGGTGCAGAGGGAACGGCGTTGGCGTCTTGCCCTGGGGCTCCGAGAACTTTGAGATGAGCTTCACCAACGAAAAGTCGCCGACCGTCTCCGGCATGACGGCAACAGGGACCTTGATTGGAACCGGAATGCCCTTGTACATGACCTTGCTCTCGAACTCGTGGGTGTCTCGAGGAACAGAGTATGTTGAACCGAGCTCGATGTGCGCCTTTGTCCCTTTTCTCGAAACACCCGGCAGCTTTGGAGGATCTCTGCTTGCATCGAAGGGCTGATCTGAAATGTGCTCGCCGCGGTCCTCGGCCATCCGCATCTGCACCATCTGCTCAAACTTTTCCACAAACAGGTCTTTGTTGTCACTTGCCTGTAGCAAATGTCTTTCGAGCAGGCTGAGTTTCGGCATCAGGGAGAGGTCCATGGCGTTGACGGCATCGTAGAGCATGGCCAGCGTTTCAGGGACAGGTGCCTTGAAATACTCGTCCAAGGCCAACAGGAGAAGAGGCTACTTGCTTTAGTAGAGAAACACGACAAACGGCAAAACTCTCTCTTACCTTATATATGTGCAAGAACGGATGCCTCGTGCAAATTGCCATTGCCTTGACCACAGCACCTCTCTTGACCGTCTTATCTTGCTTCGTGTTGACCAGATTTAGCACGTAAATCAGGGGCGGGCCTTCTCCTCCCTCGGGTTCGTCGTCGTCGGACTCCTCGTCGTCCCACTCGTCGTCGAGGTCGTCGAGGTCGTCTTCGTCGAGGTCGTCCTCCTCATCTTCTTCGTCGATGATTCCCGCAGCTCTATTTTGCAAGCGCTTCCTCCTCCTTCTCCTGGCGTCTTTCGCCTTGCGCTCCTCGTCCTCCTCTTCCTGGCTGGTGTCCTTGTGCAAGAAGAAAATGGTCCAATCCTCGTTTCGCACGTGGGCTTGATCGGGTAGCATGAGCTCTGCTAACATGTGCTCGTCGCCCGTGATGGAAACTGGGTATTGGTGCTCCATGACCGGTCCACGGTCAATGTCAAAGGACGCGACCAGAATGTATTCGACATGGTTCTCTGTCGAGCCCCGCGGGTATTGCGAGCGCAACTTGCGTGAAGGGTGCGCATCGGGGTTGTAACGCCGCGGGGCGGACAAGGACGAGTGTTGAGACGACAGGCCAGTGGAGGAGGGCGTCTTGGACTTTGAACTAGGGTTCGAAGAGCGGTCTGTCTCGGCAATGGGAGGTGGTTGAGGAGATCGCGGCGGGCGAGAAGTGTTTGACATTTGCGAGGGCGAGCTTGAGGCCGGGAAACTGGTGAGGGAAGTTCGTCGACTTGGCCAGGGGCCGCTGGCGGATTGAGGAGCTTGGTACTGCTGTGTGTTGGAGTAGTTGCGCGTGAGGAACGGCAGGGCAGTCTGGGTCGAGGCCATGTTGAACAAGTAAATCCTAAATTGCGGAGTCGTCTACTGTAGATCGGCACTATACAGAGTGCTCTGTGTGTAACTCTGTAAGGTACGAACAGATTGGGAGGGGGGTTGATCGAGACGTGCGCAGGCTGCCGATGGCCATGCACTGCACCGCGTTGCAGTTTCGAGGTCCGTTCGGGAAGATGCAGCGACACAGGCAAAAGTTGTCTCCGATGATGCAACGACGCTGTTGGTTCGTAACGAAGTTCGTAACGAAGACAATTATCGGCTCGCGGCAGCCAGAGACATTCGAAGAGTGTTCCAGTACGACATGAATGATGCGACCGAGGAGGGGTGGAACTCTGATCTCCAGTATCGTAGGGTCGGGGGTCGGGAGTTTTAGTGTATTAGAGTGGAAATGGGATGGTGGTCCATCAGTGTCAGGAACACACCTGTCCAGACAATCCAAACACGAGCCGTCGAGTCGTGAAAGTGAGGCGAGGATCACAGTCGAGGCAAATTTCGAAAATGAAGTGCAAGAAAGAGGGATGGGATGGCAAAAGGGCTTGGGATAGCAAGCGCAGGACAGCACGCGTAAGGTACAGGTAGTGGTACAAGATGGCGCCCTCTTCTTTGCCAGCTGTGGATGGTAGATGGTACGTGGTCGCAGGTGTGCCCGTTGCGGTGTTTCGAGGTGTACCAGCCAGGGTAGCGCCCTCGGAGGCGTTTTCAACTTCTCAGACGATGGCCGAAAGCGCCTTTCGAAACATCAGATCCGGGCTGGGAGTAGTAGTATTACTGGCAGACTCAGCCCATGGACGGAAACAGGATCGTCCTCGTGAGCAGGAGGCTGCAAAGAGGGAACATCCTACCTAAAAAGCGTCAAAGCGTGGTGGACAACAGCACCCAGACGTTTGATTATTTGCTACACTACAACGTTTGATCTGGTCATCTTGGGTGACTTGTTCTCCTTACTTTTACCCTCCCAAACCAGGTCATTCCCTCGGAGAATGACAAGCTGGGATACACCTTGAAATCGAAGTCTGAGATCTGAGCCCGGTCGTGGAAGTATGTGTGTGTAGGTAGTGAATCTCCCGACAGGGGACACATGGTCTTAGCCGTGTGTTTGCTTCCTTTTTTCTTTCTTTAAATTATGCAATTCAACTTGATCCCCCGACATCACGAATAACGTTCTGCTAAGACGACCGAAGCAAGGAAGACCTATCGTGCCCGTGGATCACGTCCATTTGGGCCAAACAGGGCGTTGGATTGAAGATGGAGGAGCTGCCCCTGAGGGACGCTAAACGGGGACGTTGCTCTCAGGTTGGCCCATGACGCCGTGGGTGACACGCGGAGTCGGTGGACGAGGGCTCGTGGTTACGGATAGATTCCTGGTGTATCCGAACGCAACACGGCCACTTTGTGCGGAGTCACTGTCGCGCTCGCTTTTGCTTCCTCTTGGCCTTCATGTGGTTTTCAGAGCGCGTTATTCGAAGCTGGCAATGAATTTCAAAGATGAAGCCACAGGAGGCTTGAGACAGCGAGCAGATAAAGAATTGCTGCACAGCCGTACTCAGCGATAACACACACTAACTGCAGCACACGGACAGTCTGACCGTCCGTCAGACAGGTCAAACTGGCAGATGGACAGCCCAACAGCGAACGGACAGGCGAACAAAGAGGACGGACGGTGGATCGCATGTATCCATCGGCCACCTTCTCGTGGACCACCTCATGCTCATGGGCGGGCATACAGTGGGCTTCGGGCGCTGGGAGTGGGCTGTGTCCTTGAGAAAGCGCCGATGCCTGCGTTCTCGTTCAGATACAGAATACAGAGACTATTACCCAGCGATACAAGTAGGTGGTGACTGTTCGTTATCGAATGGTCGGTAATATCACTCAGCCCTCCATCCATCCCCCTGGCACCTTCTCGCCGACCCTGACTCCTGAACCCTTGAACTCTTCAAATCCCCTCCTTTTTTCTATCCCCTTTCCACGTTTCCCCCGCCTCCCCTGTCCCTCCTTTCCTCTTCAGGTGAAATAGTGGTCCGTGCTGTTGCGCTTACTCCGAATATGGATTAGGCTTACACAGTAGAAGCCCCTGGCCAAAGCCCCTGTGGCTGGTTCGGTGCCTTCGGCTTCGGCATCTGATGAACCTGCAGCCACACTCAAGCCACTTGAGAACTGGTCCCACTCTTCGGAGCCGGTCATGCACGCGCGGCGGGAGTGATGCAAGGCTGTGGTTGTCACGGAGAAAGCGCCTCTGTTTACTTTCAGCCACCGTCTTTCAACTTGATCAGGGCCTTATCCCGAAAGACCTGCACCGCCAATTGAGCTCTTGAAAATACATGATATCAAACAAGGTGTGCCAACAACTGTGTGCAGCTTTTAATATCAGGCTTGCTGTTTTCTCCTCCTTCTGCATTGTCGTCATCCCTTACGAACGATTGACTCTCCATATTTCGCATTGTTTACTGTCGTGCCAAGTGGGCGCGGCATCGCTTTCCAGAGCAAGGAACTTCCTATATCCAACCCACATCTCCTTACCGCCACAAATCCCTCTTATCATGGTATGCCAGGCCCCATCCCGCCCGTCGATCTATAATCTCTTGGAAGAAGCGCATGAATTTTGACGTCGTGAACCCACAGGCGATGCCCGCCGGCTACAAACCGTCCCCACTAGGGCCGTACGGCTCTCCTCGCAGCTCACCCTTCAGACGTCCAGAGTCGCCGGCATCACCGCCAACAATACGACAGCCTTCCACACAAGTGACGCCTTCCGGCTCGCCAACCAAGGCCTCCTACGCTTCCAATAACGGCAGATTCGGCAACCCGACCACGCCGACAGACACAACCGAGAGCCGCACACCGCGCGGGAGAACTCCCACCGGCGACGACAACAACATCATGGCATCGCCACTTGCCGCGCGCCCAGGCCTGAAAAAGACGGTCAGCCACGGAAACGCTCTGTCTTACCTGCAGCCTGCGCAGGTGAGAACACTCAGAGAGGGATTCGAGATTCTAGACCGCGACAGCGACGGCGTCATCAACAGGGAGGATGTGGCGGACATGCTGGGTCAACTGGGTAAGTCGAAGGGATCCTATGAATTCAGCTGGAGGCTTCTAACATGTCGACACAGGACTGCCTGCAGACCCTTCAGACGTATCGCAATTCTTTCCTCCATCAGCACCTCAAACGATGACTATGGCTGCCTTTCTCAACTCTTTGGCGACGATGCTGTCGACACTGTCTCAGCAGTCCGAACTGCTCTCGGCCTTCTCTGCATTCGACGACGACGACAGCGGACAAATCAACCTCAACGAGCTGCGCGACACGCTGCTCCACACAGCGCCGGAGCCTGGCGAGAGACCTCTGACAGAGGCCGAGGTCGAGAAGGTGATTGAAGGTTTCACCGGCCGGAGGGCGTTTAACCGCAACATGCAGGGTGGTCTAGGCAAGCGCGGAGAGGTTTTCCGGTACCAAGACTTTGTCAACTCCATTATGGGGCCCTCGAACACGGCCTCAGAGGCGACCTCGGCCGAGGGATCTGAAGACTAACGAGGGGGAAATTGGATGTGACGACATTGAGTGATGGGATTGTGGGGACGAATACCCTCTTCCCTCCCTGGCTCTTTCTCATGGTATGGACTCGCGCTTAACGCTGCGGCTCCAGTCTGCGATCCTACTTTTAATCCTAGGGGGGTTGGATATTGGAGACTGCGGGTAGTTCCTGTTGTAGGACGCGAAGCACGCGACTGAGTCGCTGGAAGAGTTGACGATGCAACAACGCGATGATAGCAGGCATGATGAACCGATATGAACTTGATTGTACTCTAATTAGTAGACATTGCCCCTTGGTGTTTTTTTCTCTCTGGCAATTCAAGATCGAGGTTTGACAATGTGACGTTATCTAGACCCATAATCGTCCAGATTCATCTGGGGAAGACGCAAGCTTGCGTAGAACACTCCGAGAAATTCAGTACCACCATGACTTGATCTCGAAGGATATACGGCACTCAGGCCGAGGTCCGGGGTAGCACGATGTCGGACAAGGCACGGCGCGCGTGGAGGTTGTGCGTCAGAGTATTGCGAAAGGCTGGGAAAGGCAGTGCATGCACATCTTCTTGCATTGTTTGCGACTCGCAGGCTGTATACCGCAAATAACATTTAGAGACCCGCCATATCCTTGGCTTTGGTAGGGGATTGAGAGACGATCTAGGCTCATTGATAGGGACGTGTTGGGTGCGGGATAGCAGGACGAGGGGAAGGTGATGCCATGGGGTTGGTTTCTGGGAGGCTGGGAGAGCGCATCACAGGGTGTGACGTTCTGCAGTCTGTACGAAAAGGCATATGCAGATGTCTGAACTGCCTGCCGTAGTTGTACACAGTAGCCTGTAGATACCTTGGTGTTCAAGGGGCGGGCGGCAGTGACTGGGACCAGGGGTGTTGATAGTTCCTCAGGGACTTCCTACGTGCCTTTTTTGTGCCAGTAAAATACAGGTTAGGGGATAATAGGTTCCGTCACGACATCAGACTCACCCTGTGTCACTGGGCAGAGACAGGCTACAGCGAGCAAAGCCTCGGGCGGTTCGGCGGCAGTAACCCCCCAAGAGGAGTGACAGCGGACAACGGTGGGCACTGATTCGTCGCGTGGTTCGCAGGGTCCGGACGGCGCCCCACCGAAGGTTCTCGAACCGGCCCGCTGAGTTGCAGCGCGTCGCGGACTCGAGAGGAGCAGTGTGTCCGTTTGCTGCAAGAGGCCTCGATATAACGATTTAGGTGGCCATGACGGAATATCTCAGTCTACGGAGTACTCCGTACACGCTTGGCGGAGGAGCGGGAGGTGTGCAGTTCGCCATGTACAGTTCTTGGTAAGGTGGTGTGTTATAGTTGGATACTTGGCTCGGTAAATTTTGGTCGATCTGTACCGAGCGTATATCCTACTAGTGCCGTACTCGTTTCATCACAGTAAACAGATGTCGAGCGAACGGTTGTCCTCCACCTGCAAACGCCTTGACGCCATCGTGTCCAGGATCCGGAGCTGGAGACCCTCTCGCCATGGATGCCGCGCAGTCAAGAGCTCCTCTCTGCGGGATCTAGACTGGCCAGACTGGCCGCCATCCTGGTCTCTGTGTCCACGCCAGAAAAGGCACACGATGCGGCATGCCACCCCAACAACCTGATGCCGATGCCTCTTGCGCGTAGTGCGCCATTGGCTCCTCGTCGAGAGTGAAAATAGAGGTGGCTAGGAGACGGAGACCCAAGAGCAGGACAGCATGACCCAAAGAGCCAGTAGCAAGCTTCCGACGATGGCCTTCATCCACAGCTGTCGCAGCTGTGCAGATAAACACACTGGCGCAACGTTGGGTCTCATCCATTGGACTCTCGGCGGCTGCGAGTACTATGGAATCGCACAGTAACGTGGACGTCGGGAGACGGGACTGGACCGTTTGGACAAGCTTCTGTGGGGATGGGGGCTTTGGACTCGGGGCGGTCGTGGTCAATGTACTACGTACATCAATCGCCGGGCTTTTGCAGGCCACTGCGCGGGTGCCTGTTACACGGTTTGCTTCTGACGACAGCCCATGAGCCATGTCTTGAGAAGCACGCAGTGTTTGTTAGTACTTGCGTATCTCGTGAGAATCTGACAGTCGCGAGGGCACTGCTCTGAGGCAGCAGACGGAGCAAACGCAGCCCGTAAACAAGGTAGCGTGTGACAGCTGCCGTCAATCGTGTCAGTCTGGTACGGAGCGAGCAAGAGAAAAAAGTGCGTACTTTTACATCATAAAGTGAGGTATCGTCGGTTGCCCATGTACGTTTTCCACATCACGCATGCCCAGCCCAGCACATGGTCGTCCAGTCCAGGGCCTCGTCCACCCCCGTCTCGCCTGTACACGGAGCGTATCCATAACCACGGATACTGCGCAGGCAAAAGATACCCTGGAAAGTTTGCAGCCTACGCAGTAAATATGCTGCGTACCTATCCGTACAGACGTACGGAGACTTACCATGGGCACGAAAGGCAGATAGAGCGAAGAAGAAAAATTGTGCATGGCTGATAAATCCATGATGATCCGTTCCCCCAGGCGAGCAAGGCTTCGTTCGCTTCGCTTGGTGTTCGGAACCTGCTAATTATTCCATCTCTAACCCTGTGCTAAGCCACCTCAGCATGACATCCGAAAAGCAAATTTGTGAAATTCCCATCTGAGCCTCCTGTTTGCTTGCTGCTTGTCCCCTCCTGCCGTTTCCTCTCCACCTACCGCTATCTCTTCGCTATTCCGCCCTATTAGGCTTTTCGCGTACTGCCCCAGGTCTCTCCAGCATCAACTACCAATAGGCTCTTGTGTCCTCTGACTGAGCCTCCTTCAGTTTTTCGAGTCCCCGAAACCAATCTGTATCCCGAGTTTAAGGTACTTACCTGCCTTGCCTTGCCTTGCCTTTAGGTACCTAAGGTACTGTAACTAAGGTGATTGGGCCTGCTTCCTCCTCTCCCCTTCCTTCCTGCCATCGATTATTCTTGCCTCCCAGAGTTTCTGGCTTCAGCCTACTTACCCTTCTCCCTCCTCTCTCCTCTCCAGCTTCTTCTGTATTTTTCTCGTCTTTCTCAGAGGCTACATTTGCTTCCCTGCATCCATCTGCACCAAGTCAAGCCTATCTGCAATCCTCTTTCCGAGTCAAAGCACACACTCAGGTACCGAGGCCATCCACCAGGCACGACCAAAAAAAAGTTGCCGCTCCTGCCCCTTCACTAAGCCATTAATGCGCTTTGGGGAATCCGGCACAAGCATAACCTTGCATCAAGGTCTGCCTGCCTCATTACCTAATTAACCAAAAAAATAAGCCCGCGCATTCTTTTGGTCCCCCCTCTTGAGGTAAGAGGGTGCTTGCTTTATCAATGAAGCTCTTTGCAAAGAAGCCGTCCAAGAAGCAAGTCGGCCAGGACGAAGACAACCCACAGGATTCCAGCTACTTCCCTCCCTCGGGTGGCTCATCTCCAACAAAGTCTCCCACAAAGCCCCGATCGCCCACCAAGTCTCCTACGAAATCTCCCGCCAAAAAATACTATCCGCCTGCACCCGCATCTCCAGGCCTGAGAGAGACAAAGTCGTCACGCACATCTCGCACCTTTGGTCGCCACCCTACCGACCCAGGTTCTAGGAGAAGCAGCAAGATTGACTTTGATACCCATCCTCTCAACCTCGCTCCTGAAGAACGAGCAAAGAGACTGTCTGCCATGAGTGGTCGCAACTCTCCCGGAGCCATGGATGTCGATCGCGACTCCAACGCTGCTCCCTCTTCACCTGCTGCCGCACCTCAGCCCTCGGCACAGGCTTCCTTCTCTGTCCCCATACCAAATGGCATCAACACCAATGTCAATGGAGACGCTCCTCCCCCTCCCCCTCACAAGTCCAACCCCTCCAGCCCAGTCCCCACCACAGAGGATGAGGCAGAGTCCTACAAGGCTGCTGGAAACAAGTTCTTCAAGGAGAAGGATTACAAGAATGCCATCATTCAGTACTCCAAGGGTATGTTTCGGCAGCAAACTGCGATGTCATGCTCTTTACTAAGTACTTTCTACTAGCTATCGAGTTGATGCCTGACTCCGCCACCTACCTGAGCAACCGCGCTGCCGCGTACATGTCCAACACCCAGTATGAGTCCGCCCTCGAAGACTGCACCCGCGCTGCCGACCTTGAACCCGAGAATCCCAAGGTTCTTCTCCGTCTGGCCCGTATCTACACCAGCCTGGGACAGCCCCAGGAGGCGCTCCTCATTTTCGGTCGCATTAACCCTTCCCCTTCCGCCAAGGATCAGGCTCCGGCCAAGGAGATGCTTAAGCACGTCACCGCGGCTCAGAGTGCCCTTCGCGACGGAACCGCGGGCTCCCTGGTTCTTCACGCTCTGGACCAGGCCGAGAGGCAGCTGGGCTTCGGCGCTTCCAAGCCTCGCAAGTGGCAGCTGATGCGCGGCGAGGCCTACCTCAAGATGGGCACCGTCAACGCCCTGGACCAGGTGCAGAACCTCGCCATGGGACTGCTTCGGAACAACAGCCAGGACCCCGAGGCCCTAGTCCTCCGCGGCCGCGCTCTGTACGCCCAGGGCGAGAACGACAAGGCCGTGAGTCACTTCCGCAAGGCCATCAGCTGTGACCCCGACATGAAGGATGCCGTCAAGTACCTCAGAATCGTCCAGAGACTCGACCGCATGAAGGAGGAGGGCAACCAGGAATACAAGGCGGGACGTTGGGAGTCTGCCATTGAGAAGTACACGGCTGCCCTGGAGGTTGACCCCACCAACCGGGGCACCAACTCCAAGATTTTGCAAAACAGAGCGCTCTGCAAGATCAAGGTCAAGCGGTACGACGACGCCATCGCCGACTGTGAAAAGGCCATCAGCCTCGACTCTACCTACATCAAGGCGCGTAAGACCAAGGCTAACGCCCTTGGGCAGGCCGAGAGGTGGGAAGACTGCGTGCGGGAGTGGAAGGCGATTCAGGAGCTCGACCCGGAGGACCGCACCATCGCAAAGGAGGTGCGCAGGGCCGAGCTGGAGTTCAAGAAGAGCCAGCGCAAGGACTACTACAAGATCCTCGCCGTCGACAAGAACGCCGACGACAACCAGATCAAGAAGGCGTACCGCAGGCTGGCCATCATCCACCACCCCGACAAGAACCCCAACGACGAACAGGCCGCCGAGCGCTTCAAGGACATTGGCGAAGCCTACGAGACCCTGAGCGACTCTCAGTGAGTCACACCGTGTTGTCCACCTGACCAGTGCTAACATTTTCTCAGGAAGCGTGCCCGTTACGACAGTGGCGAGGACCTCATCGACCCCTCCGACATGTTCGGCGGCGGCGGCGGCATGGGAGGTGGCATGGGCGGCATGGGCGGCATGGGCGGTATGCCCGGCGGAATCGACCCCGAGATCCTTTTTAACATGATGGGTGGCGGTGGCGGCGGCGGATTCGGCGGCGGCGGCGGCTTCAACGGTGGAGGCTTCCCCGGTGGCGGCGGCGGGCACTTCTCCTTTGACGGCAGCGGAGGCGGTCGTCCCCGCGGTGGCGGCTACGGCGGCCGCGGCTTCAACTTCTCGACCTGACAACCCGAGTCGGAAGACGAAGACGAAGCAGGGACATACGAGTCGAGCGAGCCGAAGCGCAAGCCGGACTCGTCCACCCGAGAGGCGATGAGTGACCACATCAAGCGGCGCCGAGACGGAGGCGACCGACTTGTGGATAAGATGCGCCAGTACGGAGTGTGGGTCGTGGCCGCGCTGGTCCTCGTCCCAGTGCCGCTCCTTCTCCTGGCGTCAGTAGCTGTGGGATTCTTGTACATTTGCATCATAGGGGCATGGAGGCTGGGAACACGGCTCCGCGGCAGGGGATGAGTCGAGTCGACTGCAGACCGGCATTCGGGACTTTTTTTTTTCCCCTTCTCTTCGGGATAGACACGACGCGCAAAAGTCACACCGGCGGCGTTTTGAGGCATCGATCGAGGTCCTTTTTTCCAAAGTTGCCCTTTCCCCCTTGCTAGATCCACGACGGAAATTCTACATGGCCACCAGTTTTCGAAGAGGGGATAAGGCACACGTCTGTTTTGTTTGGCCTTTTCTCGATACCGGGGGAGGCGTCTTGCATACTCGACAATGCATCGAGTGTAGTTTAACCGCTGTGGTTAGGCATAGTTCACGTGGTAATTGAGCCAACGTCGTCTCGGTGGGAACTCGAAATCACTCTGCTGAATTGATTTGTGCTCGCGTGCCCGGGTGATTTTCCATTGTGGCTGGGCCGGCCTACGCGTCCTATGTATGTGAGCGCGTGTTTGGCCGAGCCCACATCGTCTCACAACTTGACCATCATAATGCTCGACTTTCTCGTCTCTTCGTGTGATTGCCGTTTTTTTTGGCCTGGGTATCATGTTACAACGCCGTCCTCGTCTCTGATTTTTAACACTCAATGCCTGCCACCTCCTCGTCCATCGTACAGCATCTCCCCCACACCCTAGTTCCCCGGCCTCCCGCTCCCGACAGCCCTCGCGCTATCCAACACCATCTTGACATCCTCCTTGCACTCGGGCATGGCGCTCTCGACGTGCTCCGCCAGCACGTCGCGAAACTGCGCAAAGGCGTTCATCTTGCCCTTTACGAGCTGGTTGCCCCGCCGCACCAGCTCCACGAACTCGCGCGTGTAAATGTCCGGGTTGCGGCCGTTCTCGACGTACTGCACGAGTTCGGGGGGGATCTTGGGCAGCGGGCCGGGGAGGTCGGGGCCGAGCGGGGCGCCGGCCTGGGCGGTCCTGTGCACGCGCTGGAGCGACGAGGAGAGGGCCTGGACCGACTCGGTGAGGGCGTTGGCCGAGGGCGGGGAAGTGTTTGTGTTGAAGGTTGTGACTTGAACCATTATCTGATAGAGGTCTTGGATCGTGTCTTTGAGCTGTACTGCGCGTGGGTAAGGGGGGGGTGGGTTAGCTTGACGAAGTCCATGGCGGAGGAAGTGGAGGGGTGCCCATACCCTCGAGTTCTGCTAGGGTGGGTTCTAGAGGTGCCATGATGGGCGGCAGTGACGATTTGTTCTGCTGTGGTAGTTGCTGCGCTGTATCGGTGAAGGTGGGATGTTGCTAACGAGCGAGAGCTGATGTTGTTGAAGGCGATGCGATGGCGATGGACAAGACGAGGCAGGACGAGGCTGAGTGTGCTGCGTACAAGTAGTGGAAGGTTTGTTTTGGCTGACTGGGTGCGGGATGGACCGACAGACAGGCTCGCACTAGTTAGTGTGGGGTGACAGGGGTGTCACCAGCCCAACGGGTCAGATCCAAGTGTCGTCCTAGGTGATCCTTGTCTGTCAATACGTCGTACCCAAGGCGCTTTGCACAAGTATTCACCTGCAGTGTAGTTCGGGGGTTGCCACTGAAATTACTTGGGTGTGAAGTCTATTCGGTCGAATAACTGTTGTGCTGTTACTTGTTAACGATGCTATGTCTCTGCCCCATGGCACGATGTCCGCGAAGTCTTGCTTTCCCCGAATAACCTCTTCTTCCAAGCAATCACGTTCTTCCTGGGGGTCACTTCAGGCACTGGGACAATCCCGTCACCACCAGCCATCTCCCAAGGCTTTCCTCCTCTGCTGCTACCGCTGCCTTCCGTAGCGATTACCGACTCGCGGACCAATCCCACACTTGGGCGAGAATGGGCAGACCGTTTCCACGTAACGACTGCCGGCTGTCTGGCACGCAAAGTAGGAGACGGCAATCGGATCGGGTTGTACTTTTCAATGTACTCTGACGACTGTGGAGGCGGTGTTCGAAGGATGATCTTGCGCGACGGCATGCGTGCCTGCGTCAAGGGACTCTGCGGTCTAACGTGGCGAAGCTGCGGCGGCGGCGTCTTGTACCGGTTCGCCAGTTCAGAGGGTGTCTCTGGCGGTGTAACGTATCCAGACGCGGTCGTCGTATCGGTCTTCTCGAGGCGAGAAACGAGACGGGACGACGGACGCACGAGAGGCTCGTTGCTTACCCACCCATGCTGCTGAACCTTTCCAAAGTCCGAGGCTTCCACGGCGACATTTGGAGGCGACGAAAGTCGGGACGAAGGCGTCGGCGGCCAGCTGTGCTTTGGCGGCAGGTTCTTTGTCGTTGACGCATCCGACGTCGACGTAGAGGTATGCACACGACGAGTCTGGGCCCCAAATCCATCGTTTCCACCCTCGACCGGCTGTGTCCGCCGGTGCGGATGCATCCATGACGGGATTGGCTTCGTCGGACTCGGTTTAAAGGTAGAAACTCCCAGAGGATCGACCATGGAGACGTACACCGGCGACTCCAACGATGCAGGTACGGTGCTGTCTATTGCGTCGTCACGCGGTCTATCTGCTGCCCGGCGTAACGAAAATGTCTTGATCGACTGCTGGATGTCAGTGCTAGACTCGAATCACTGAGGATCACTCACGGCTGGAGCTCTCCTCAGTTGGCCGGCTGCGCCTTTCCTGGCCTCCCATCGCTGACGACTCAATCCTCCGTCGGCCTGCTCGACTCTTCGCAAGCTCGCCTGCACTACATCCGCACCCTCGATGCTGACCGCGCAGGCCGCACAAATAGGTGGCTCTTCTACCTCCCTCCCGGTGTTGCCACCTTGGTGTCCTGTCTCCCCGCGGCCGTTAAAGAGCTTCGCTATCGGCACTCCGCGGAAGATGATCTTGCTTCCGTAGAACATGCATCCGTAGCAAGCGCGGTGCCAGAAGCACCATCCGAGACTGACGCACTCCTCTCCTCGGTAGACGATCTCGCCGCATACCCAGCAGATGGCCAGGTCAATGAGTGCGGCGTAACATGGCGAGCAGCTGAGGCGTGCTGACTTTCCGATGGCCTTCGCGGGACCGTTGGACGGCTGCCAGCAGAAGGTGCAAGTAAACGGGCTCGAAGAAGGGGATGGCATACTTGCGTGGGAAGAGGAACCTGACGAGTGCCGTCAACAGTGTCTCGCCTGTACGGTAGCGAATGGATACTTGGATGCCTACGATGATGTGTGTAAATAGAGAGAGCAGATGCTCCTAAGAGAAAGTGCTTGTAAAACCGGGAGTCGAGACCAGTGCAAGTGCCTCACATATTCTTTCCTGCCCTCTTGGAGGTCAGTTAGGCAGGAGACTGGATCTTGCAGACTGCCAACCTGTGGTATTCTGCGTCATAAATACGTACAAAACACAAATCATCCTCAAGACAAGTCGCTTCACTGTAGACGCCAGTAGCGCATATGTAAAGTGTGTTTATGCGAGACTTTTCAAGTAACAGGTCAACTACTGACCAAGACTAAACGGCAATGTTCGTGCCAACGCCCGTTATACTGTACAGATGTCCAAACAACGCCACGACCAACCTAACCCCGTCCAACCTCCGAGGTCGGGTTAACCAACTTTGCGAAGCAACGAAACTGATTACGCCTTTTGTATGGACCCCCAATGCAGCCGCAGTACTGGGACAAATCTAGAGTTCGTTGGGACTTTCCTCCCCGGAAACTCCGTTCGTCATATCGTACACTCAACATCGAAGCGACGTCGGGAAACAACTCGTAGTCTATAGACCGCAGTGCGGTCCGCTTTAGTTACGCACCTTTGGCTTCGCAAGCATGTTGAGTCGACTCAAGCTCATGCCAGGGCGCTTCTTGATGGGGCTCGGCGATGCGAAGCTTCGAGGGCCGTGGGCCTTCTTTGCAGCCGTGTTTGGAGTAGCTCCTGTCAAGCGGGGAGCAAGAAGTGCGTCGCCCTCGGGCACAGGCTCTGTCTTGCGTCTCTTGCCGGCCCTCTCTCCCGAGCCCTCCTCGAGGTCGCCTTCCTCCTCACGAGCACGAGCTCGTTTCTTGTTCGCCATGCCATGGGGCTTTCCGGCAAGTAGGTGGACAGGAGAACGGTTCTCCTTGTTGAAGCCCTCGGTGCCGGTCGGGAAGCTACCCGGCATGTCCAGGGATTTTCGCACATGACGAACGCTCGACTGACCCGCGGTTGAACCAAACCCAGTCGGAGAAGCACTAGCAAACCGGATAGTGTGGTCACTGCGGAAGGTAAAGGTGCCGGGGACAGTTGGGGGCAACGATTTGGTGGGCTCGGATGCCTTGACGGAAGGGCTCTCTAAAGGCAGGATAGGGTACAGGCCTTCGTCTTCGACAGCCTCGGTAGCGCTTCCGAGAATGGCATCGAGGCTGGGATACTGCACATCGTCCTGCTTGCAGAGCGGAGCAGGGCTGACGGGAGCAAAAGCCTTGTGGGCGACTGTGTTGGGAGCGGCGATGGCGCGGTCAGCGTCAGGGGTGAAGTCGACTCGCTTAAAGAGCTTCCGACGCGGCGTGGTAAAGGGAATGGCGGGGATGGCCTTCTCTACAGCCTGGGGCGCAGGAGTCTGCGAAACACCTGCAGGCAGGGGAATCGCGCTCTTGGCCTTGTTGACGGCTCCCTTGCCACCGCGCAGAATTGACTTGACCCTTTCGAATCTGCCGGGGCTCACGATGCGGCGCTGCAGTTCGGCCGTCTTCTCCAAAGTGTGGAGGTTGTTGGCGGTTGCAGACTTTGTGAGACCGCCCAGATCGGGCTTGGAAGGCGCCTTTCTGAGACTACCAAGCTCAGGTCGAGAGGGGGACCTGACGAGACTGCCGAAGTCGGCCTTCGAGGGCGACTCGGCGAGGGTTCTCAAGTCTGGCTTGCTGGGAGCCTTGGCCAGCGCACTAGGCAGGGGCATCTTACTACCGGCAGCGCGGCCGAGAGAAGACTTGGCATGGTTGGTCAACGATGCGAGACTAGGCTGAGACCGGAGACCAGCTGGGGTGTCACTCCCACTGGACTTGGGCCGCGGAAGGGAGCTTCCATCGCGAGAGCCTGGACGAGCAGTCGAGGCATCGTCCTCGACACGCTGACGCGCACGCTTGACAGACGAGGGCGGCTCGATGTTGGCAAAGATGCGAGCCTTAGGGCCGGACGAGGACTTCTTGGCGTCGGTTGATGCGTTGTCGTCAAGGTTGGCCTTGGAGGGAGATCGCTTCAGGCTCGACTTCTGGGCAGGTGTGCCAGCGGCCCACAAGTTCGCCTGGGAAGGTTTCTTCAGGATGGACTTGGGGTGGGTAGGGGTATCCTCGAGGTTTGCCTTGGAGGGCGAGCGCTTCAGACTGCTCTTGGGAGTATCGTCCAGGTTGGCCTTTGACTGAGTGCGCTTGAGAGACTTGAGGGGAGTGACTCGGCCCGGCTGAGCGCGGAACGAAGACGGGTGACCTTCGATGGAGTCCATCTTCCTGAACTCGGCCATGTGGGCGTCGCTGAAGCGGCCCGACTTGCCCTTGGCCTTTGCAAACTTCCTTTCACTGAGCTCTTCGTCCTCTCTGTCAAGCTCACGCTTGGCCAGCAGCTCCGCCTTGATTCTGGCGGCCTCCTCGCGCAGCTCGGTCATCATCCGCTGAGCGTCGCTGCTTAGGCCGCTGTCTCCGGTAGGCTGGTCCATACGGAAGGTAAAGGGCGACTCGGGCACGCCGCTCGTCTTGGACGGGGTGGCTTGGGTATCGGCGGTCTTGTCGGAGGTCTTCATGTCTCTGAAGCCGAGCCAAGTGGCGGAGGGAGGTGCGACTGTTGGGTGCACCTTGCTCGGGTGCATCTCCGAGAGGGGAGCCTTCAAATTGGAAGAGGTGGAGGGGGTAGCGGGATCGTGATTGGGGACGACGAGGGCGTTCAAGCTGTCGGCGACGTTGTCAGAGGGAGGTGTATCCTCGCGTTCAGCGACGGCAGCCAAAGTGGATTTGGCCTTGGGCTAGAGCAAAGTATGTGAGTCGGGTCCGGTCGCCGTTTGTTTATGGCGGGAGGTCAGAGTGTCTTACCTTTGGGGTGGTCGCGCTGGCCAACCGAGCCGAACGGCGGCGAGGCGGCGTCATTTTGAGTTTGTGGTCGCGAGCGTTGACAGATGTGGTGTCTTTGGGGGCGTGGGAGAGTCGGTGATGATGAGAACAAAAAGGTCAACCTGACGAAGTCAAGGGGAGACGAGGAGAGTGAACTCTGATGATGTCAGGCGAGGTGGACGTGGTCCAGTTATGACAAGGTAGGGTAAGGCAAGGCAATTCTGGCCAGGTCAGGTCAGGCATGCATGTGGCAGAAAAGGTACCCTGACAACCTGACTTCAAGCAAGCGGCAGTATCTGGAGTACGGAGGAAGACAGAGTAAGGTATCCGTAATGACTGCGCACCACTTACAGAGTATCCGTCGGGTGGGAATTGACGCGACTGGGATGTTTTGGAGGGGCTCTCCCGTTTGTTTACATTCCGCGGTGGCTTCCTTTGTTTGGATTGGTCGGACGGGCAAGGGCGCCGCGAGCCCCACCTCCGGGTCATGGTGATCCAATGGAGCCGCTCTCCTACGTCCATATACACGTGAAGGTACCAGACCTTAACTCTTTGCGATACCCCTGCTTGGTACACCTGCTTCAGAGCAGTACGTAGTAAGCAGTACGTGTACTCACAGGAAGCACGCCCACTTTTTGGAACTTTCCCTGGGTCACGCACGCTCTAGTGTCGGTACACGCCATAACTTTACATGCTTGCTTAGTACTCGGTACGGGCATGTTTCAGGGTGCCACGCGTCTTGGGAAAAAAAAAAAGCGCACACTTTACATACAAAAGACGATGGATTTGGGTGGCGATACACGCGCCGCTGTAGCTACAGTACACGTTCTTTTTTGCAAGTTGTGTGGATGCCTCGTGGTCGTGGGCCAAGTCTGGCTGCCCGAGCACTCAAAATGGCCGCTTTTCTCGACCGCGTCAACTTCATAACCTAAAGGAACGTCACGTGAAAGCAACGAGTCTTCCCAAGGCCTTCCCAACTGTTAACTTATACCAACGACAGTGCTCTCAACCGAACGGTACCACCGCCCGTTGAGAAAGGATACCCAACTCTCTCTCATACTAGTACAGGATGCATTTACGCCCATAAAGGGGAATCCACCACGACCCTGACTCTGACCAAAGTCTCGAAGAATGCCCCGTCCGTCTGCGGGCCGGCCCTAAGCTTGGCTGCCGAATGGGTCTCAAGATAAGCGAGACTCAGGCCTGGGCCATTCAACTGGAATTCCAATCGTAGCTGGGCAAGTTGTTGACAAAAAGAGTGATACACATCACCAGCATCACTCTACTTTACCACCAATTATCTATTTAGTCTCCTATTGTATTCTATTATATCCTGGACTCATAGTACTCTAGATAAGTAGTGATTATAATAGAGTAAAAAACATCATAATCAGTCTGTATATAGGCGAAATATGTTGATGTAAACTTAGTATGTGTTTCGATGGGAAGTATATGGGGGTACATTGCGACTTTTGGGTTTTGTGTGTATCACGTCAGGTTAGCGTGAGTGGGATTCCAGGCAGTTATCTGGTCTGTTCCAGAGTTTGCTTACGCTGCTGCTTACGCACACCTCCTCAATTTCGAGCCACGTCAGCTTCGGAAAGCCGACAGCTTACGTATCTACCGCCTATTTGCCAGCATCTTGATGTCAATGGTGGGCTTGCGTCATCTAACAAGTCGAAGTTTTGGCCGTGGGGTAAATACCAGTGAAATCGTTCTTTCTTTCCCCAGACTACCCGTTGATTGAATCTTTCGTGAGGTCTGGCACTGGCACTAGCACCATCCTGTCAGAGGCTGGAATGTCTTTAACGTCGGCCACCCCATAATGGCCACCACCCCCAACTGGCCACCTAGTTCCCATACAAAACCAGCGATTTCAGGTATTTCTATCTAAGTGAAAGATAAGTGGAGAAATCTAGGAAAACTCTATTAAATACTCTAAGTATAGTATAGTATAGTAAAAATATTTAAAAAATTATAGACTCTATATATACTGTAGATTTCAGTATTTAGAGTAATGTTAGTATTTACCACTATTTTATATACTACTCTTAACAGCTAGTAGGTAAGCTTTTAACCTTAATTATAATAAAGTATAAGAAATTCACTTATTCAAAACGTTTATTTAAATATCAAGATTATAGTATATCTTCAGTATAGAAGTATACTATTTATAAATATCTACATTTTCTTTCTAGTAGGTAGTTTACTAAGAAATACTTTACTAAGAGAATATTATATATATAGTCTATTATAGAATAAGCAATTTGGAATACAATAGAAACCTATTATAGTATATTATAGAGTATAGATTATACTTTAGACTTAATACTTTCCTTGAATTATCTAATAAATCTATCGTAATAGTTACTTAAATAGTAGAGGAATTTCTATATAAAACTTTATTATACTAATATACTAGGTAAATAGCAGATCTATGTTTTTATAAATAGTTTTACTATAATCTATAAGTTTCAAAGTATTTAAGAGATTTTCTCCAGATTTATTTATATAATATCCGCTAAGATAAAAGTACCGAAAATAGCTTGTTTTGTATGGGAAGGGGTGGCCAGTTGGGGGTGGTGGCCACTATGGGGTGGCCGACGTTATGCTTTACAATTAATTACGTGGCTCATTAATTTTCAAAAGTTACATCTTCCCCCACAACCTTCATTAACAGCTGTGACTGTCGCTTTTGACGTCGCCGTGACGTGTAGTGCTGTGTAGCGAGACTGTACGTAAAGGCAACGGGAACTACCAAAATACATCTGCCCAGAGGCGACCGCGCAGCATACCAATCCCCAACTTCGTCGCAGCATACCTATCCACAACTTGGTCGCAGCATACCTATCCACAACTTGGTCGCAGCATACCTATCTACAACTTGGTCTAGCTGACATCTCACAATGAACTTCTCCGTATTTTTTCCCTTTCTTTTATGGGTTGGATCAGTTTTCGCCGTAACATACACTCTGACCTACGGAAATGACGAATGGATCTGCCACTTGGAGTTTGATCTCACCCTCCGCCTGGACGTTCATCAAGTGTACGTCACCCCCTCGGTAGGTGACTGCACCCGGACAAGCGCCGAAGGTCGACCGAACTACAGGATTTCCATAGCCCCGGCAGATCCTCAGGGAGCAAGAATGTATGCTACGGATTTCGGTCCCGTCAACCAGCAAGGCCATTGGGGTGCCGAAATCGGTGTCAATCAACTGGGTTACGTTTTCGCGGGAGGTGTCGAGATACCAGGTTTCAATCCCCGTTTTCGTTTCTACTTCGATGACCTGGGACAACCTCTTGGAGTTTGTGACTTTCGTCAGCAAGCGATTCAACTCTACACGGGTTTTTTAGTGCGTGTCCAACCGTACGGTACGTGTCCAGCTGGTGGTACACGTACACGCAGCTACGGGCGTTGGTTCTCATGTTTCATACCCTGTGCTCGGTTCAATTGACAGCACAAATCTCAGAGAATGCAAATAGCCAAATAGGGTAATCAACAGAGCAGTAAAATCCAGAACGCTATTGTCCATTTCATCAACTAGAACTTGTGAACTCCTCACCGGTCCCTGCAGAACCCTCATTACTTGGCGCACCCCGCCCAACTCACATCGTCTAGGTCGTTCTGCAGATGAGGCTGTGCGGCCAACAGAGCTATTCCTCACCCGTATCCCCTAGGTACTCATGAACAGCTAATAGGAGGAACTTGCTTAAATCCCTAATTTACTATAAATTCTGTATTATATATGGAATAATAGTATAGTTCCTTCTAATAACCACAGCTTTGGGCTTCTTTTATTTTAGTATCTCTCGAAACTTATTAGTGATAAGAAACGCCTATACAAAGACGACCTCGAGGTTTAGTACTAGTACCAACTGTCGGTTACGCCATGCTGTAGGGCATGCGGTAACCGTACGCGCTGCCACGTACGTGGCAGTGTGCCCTCTAGAGCCCACTGGCCACGGGTGCCCGGCACCCGGCGCCAGCCGTAGCCGAATGACGTGGCAATTGGTAAGCAATTGCCACGCTGTAGATCTAGAGCCTTACGTGGCGCCACGCACCACGTAACGTAGTAATAACAACAACGAATACCAGAACAGTTTGCACCCGCACTACGAAGACCACATGCAGCGTACGTTATTTACCCCTGACGGGTAAACCAACACTGATCAGTGGTTAACATAACCGTCATACCACTATACCGCAGATCAGCAAGGCCTACTACGTCAGAAGAAGTAATCGCGAAACCCTACGCCCGAGGTCTACATAAGGCGAAAGATTGCGAGACTATTACTTAGACGCCTCAGACCCTCCCCACTCTAGGATCTCACTAGAAGCCTCTAAACTATATACTAACTCCTTACAGATCGCTACTATTAAGATACTAATAACTATACTTAACTTTAATATTAAAATAAGGTAACTTCCTAATAATAACTACTAAGAAGCTAATAACTATAATTACTTTTATTACTTATAGAAGTATATTTAACTAATATAATAATCCTCTTTAAGCTATCACTAGACTTTTTAGTATTAGAGATTTATAGTATCTCTAGCTTTAATCTCTTAAGAAACTTATATAACCTCTTAAAAACTCTTCCCCTACCTCTCTCTATATAGATCCAGTAAAATTAATAATTCTTCCTTACTCTATACCTCCCTCACCTTTATAATAATATCTGAATTAACCCCTATAGGCAAAATACCTACCTTAAGTAGCTCTACGCCTATAATAACAGTATTATTAAGTATCTGTCGGTTCAACTATTCGGTTCAACCGTCATGGCCGCTGGGCCACCTCGTGGCCGACCACGCCATAGCCACGTCGGGTAAATAGTCAGCCCGTATAGCCGTACGGGCTACGTGGCCAGTATGGCCACGTGGCCATACGGCCATATAAGCCCCTTCTACGTATGTGGCCTCCAGCCACGTAACCTAGGAATAACAACAACGAATACCAGAACAGTTTGCATCCGCACTACAAAGACCACATGCAGCGTGCGTTATTTACCCCTGACGGGTAAACTAATACTAATTAGTGGTTAACATAACTGTCATACCACTATACCGCAGATCAGCAAGGCTTACTACGTCGGAAGAAGCGATTGCGAACCTTATGCCCGAGGTTTACGTAAGGTAAAAGATTGTGATAGTTGTTTATCGTTTGGACGCCTCAGATCCTCCCTGCCCTAGGACCT
Organism: Colletotrichum lindemuthianum; assembly: GCA_001693025.2. Lineage (NCBI taxonomy): Eukaryota > Fungi > Ascomycota > Sordariomycetes > Glomerellales > Glomerellaceae > Colletotrichum > Colletotrichum lindemuthianum. The sequence goes on from MASP02000570.1 coordinate 46,352, forward strand.
CGCTAGGAGCCTCTGAACTGTATGCTAACTTCTTATAGATTACTACTGTTATAATGCTAACGACTGCGATTAACTTTAGTTCGAAATAAGGTAACTTCCTAATAATAACTACTGAGAAGCTAATAACTGCTATCACTTTTATTACTTACGGAAGCATATTCAGTAAATATAATAATAACCTCTTAAGCTTCACGATCTTCCCCATGCAGGTACTGGATTTTGCGGCTTTAGTATTATCTCCTTTTTTTGAGAGGTTTATATAGCTTTATAGTGGTATAGGTAGCTGGCGGTTCTATAGCTTTATGGTGTTATAGACTCTCGAATACTACTGAGAGCTATATAGCCACTTAAGCTGTATATGCAACTAACGGCCCCATAGCTGTGTGGCCTTATAGCCTCTCGAAACCTTTCGATACTTTCCATATATGTGGCTTAGATAACAGCCCTCTCCCACAGCCTTTGCGGCTCTAAGAGGGCTATACGATAAAAGCCCTCTCCTATAGCCTCTAAAAGTAACAATCTCAGAGACTGCTAGAGGGTATATGATATTGCTAACCTCTTGAGGCAACAACCTCCTCGTGGCCTTATGGCCTCACGGCCTCATGGCCGCATGGCTGCATGGCTGCATGGCCCTGTGGCCGGCCCTCATGGCCCTATGGCCGGCCCTCATGGCCCTGTGGCCCCGTGGCCGGCCCTCATGGCTCTATGGCCCCTGTGGCCCTCATGGCCCTTACGGCCCTCATAGCCCCGTGGCCTCAAGCTTCGAACAGAACCCTACACCCTCTCGATCTCCGACGTTTATTTGAAGAGATCCTAGCGATCAATACGACCACTATAATTATATGGAGGGATGGATAGGCAACAGGTTCAGCGGCAAAAGGAGGGTATCGAAAAACATGGTGTCGGTTACGCCATGCCGTAGGGCATGCGGTAACCGTACGTGCTGCCACGTACGTGGCGGCATGCCCTCCATAGCCCACTGGCCACGGGTGCCTGGCACCCGGCGCCAG
>MASP02000570.1:53856-138690 GCA_001693025.2 Colletotrichum lindemuthianum
ATTCGGTTCAACCGTCATGGCCGCTGGGCCACCTCGTGGCCGACCACGCCATGGCCACGTCGGGTAAATAGTCGGCCCGTATGGCCGTACGGGCTACGTGGCCAGTATGGCCACGTGGCCATACGGCTATATAAGCCCCTTCTACGTATGTGGCCTCCGGCCACGTAACCTAGGAATAACAACAACGAATACCAGAACAGTTGGCATCCGCACTACGAAGACCACGTGCGGCGTGCGTTATTTACCCCTGACGGGTAAACTAACAGTATCCCTATACCTATAAGGTTCTACTAATACCTTAACCTAGCATTCTTCAGCTAAATCCTTAATATTAACTATAAGATTATTATAGAGGAGGACTCTATAAAGATCTCTACCTATTTAGTATACTAAATAGTCTTCTATATTTATATAGGATTCCATAATCTAGAACTTTTTTAGATATTTAAGAGTAACTTTAAGGATTAGCTTATAGTAACTTAGTAGCTTACTAATATCCCTATAACCTAATACTTTAGGGACCACTTTATAGCTTATAGTGTTAAAATTGATAAGGATAGTAATTAAATCTTTATAATAATATACTAATTAACCTAGTAAGAGGGATTTACCCTATAGACTCTTAATAAGATTAATAATATACTGAAATACTATATTACTCTTATAAGTAACTTTAAGAAGTATCCTAAGTAGATTAATAACCTCCTTATAGAGAAGTTAAACTTTACTCTACCCCTCTGTAATATCTAACTAAAAGTTAAAAATACTATACTAGTAACGCTCTTACTATAAGTAGTTAAAGAGAGATACTTACTACTAAACTGGCTAGCTTATATATATATAGTCTCAGGTGAGAGACCTCTATTATAACTGATAGTTTTACTAGCTTCCTATTTAACTATCTTGAAGCCTCTCTAATGTTGAGAGGATCATTAAGATTCCAGCTGAAACTAACCTGAGTATTAAGAATACCTTCTATATACTACTACTACTATCCTATTTAATAATATATCTGCTAAATATACTATAGACCTTATAAAGTTATATAATAAGAATATAAAATATAATAGAAGTTTCTATAATATCCTTAAGTTAAAGATCTATATTTTCCGTAATTACTACTTTAAGTTTAGTATCCTATAATATATATAAGTAAGGTTATTTTTGATTATACTTAAAGATAACGCTCTTAAGTTTTACTTTAACTACTTAAGTAACTTAAATATTAACTTTATATTTAACTAAATAGTCTAGTAGGTTAAGAACTACTTTGAGAATAATGAGAATTAACAGCTTTACCTCTCTAACTAGCAGAATACCACTTTTTAAAATGTTATTACTAAAAATCCTAATAAGAGTAAAAAGGAGACCCTCAAGCTCCTGAACTTAAAACTTATATATATCTAAAAAACCTTCCCTATAAAGATTTAAATAGATAATATTCTCTACCTCTAGCTTATAAGTGTATACTGCAGTATACTAGAGTGCTAGTTAGCTTTCTTTAGTTTTATAGTAACCTCCTAAAGTTTCTATAACTAGTTAAGATCTACTGTAAGTAATACCTTATTAATCTAAAAGATATAATATATATAAGATAATAGAGATAACTACTAGAGGGCGGCTGGAGACTAATTTTAGACTGACTATATATATAATTTACCTTAAGGTAGCTCTCGAGATTGTAGCTATACCTCCGTATGTATATAGCCTCACGCTCCAGGTGGCTGTTACTTACCTCTAATACTTACATACAGCTATATTAATTAAAAATACTATATATAGTAAACTTAGTTATTAGTCTATAAGGTATACTCTTAAGGAGAGGTATATCTTATTTAATAGGTATAAATTAACTACTAACCTTAAGACGCACTCCACAGTAGTATACTAAACTTTCCTTATAAGCTATAAAGATATTAACAGTCTTAATAATAATAGTTTAGAGGCCCCACTAGAGGTTAATATTAATAGAGATATTATTATACAGTACTAAATAAGTATTAACCTCAAGGAAGGCTACTCTGCAGAATCTACCTTAGAGACGTTTTTTATATTATTTTATAGTGAGAAGCTTATTACTTTTAATAGAGGTAAAATCACTAGAATCCTCTAAGATTAGGTAATAGTCTATATCCTCACTAAAAATGTCACTACTAGTAGTAAACTTATAGATAATATTACTACTCCTATATATATTTTTATACTTAAAAGCTGCTACTTAAATATTATATTTTAAGGTATTCTATCTAACTTAGATACTGCTAGATTCTTAACTATTAGGTATTCCTAGTTTACTATATTAAAGTAGTTAGTTATCCCCTCTATTACCCTTACGCCTCTATAAGGTAAACTAGTTATAATATACTTTAGAGAAGCAGCCTCTATCATAATATTTAGAATAGTTAATATACTTATACTACTTAATATTATTATATTTTATATAATCCTTTATAATATACTTTTTCTCCTCTACCTTATAGATATAGATTACCTCGGTATTATATTTAACAATATCTATAATAAGCTCCACTAAAGTAAAAAGATTATACTTATTATTTAAAAATAGAAGTATCTATAGATACTCCTTAATAAAGAGAGAATAATTACCTCTATATACTTTACAGAGATAGAGATATAGAGACTCTACTACTATTTTAGACACCCAGCTATAATATACCTCTACAATATCCTTAATAAGGTAGGATACCCAGTTAAATAGTATACTCTCGAGGCTCTCGAGAGATACTACTACTACTGCTAAATATATAATATAGCTTCCTCACGCTTCTAATTTACTATTTAGAGTAATATTAACTTTAACTTCGAAATTATTATTAATATTATTTATATTAATAACTATAATATACTCTATATTATTAACGTTACTATAATATTTAATGTTACTTAATTTTTACCTAACTTATTAGTAAAAGTAATATAGGAGGCCCTTAAGGTATATTAGATTAATATATACTAAAGCCCTCTTAATTTTATTACTACTAATATAGGTATAACCTTTCAATCTGAAAACTTCAGATTAGAGGTAAAAACTATAGGATTGATAGTTTATATTATACTTATTAAGGTATATAATAGTGTCGGTAAAGTAGAGTATTACTATATACTCCTCCGCTGTGTATATAAGATTTATTATATAGAATTTCCTACTGCTACTTAAGAGGTATCCTTTCAGGTAGTATATAAGGTAATTAATAATACTACTAGTCTGAATAGTTTTATACTTATACTACTTGTCTTTAGAGTATACCTATATTTTATGGAAGATTCAGCTTCCTCTCTGGATATTATTATTTAAACTTAAGCTATATATAAAGCTATAGAGGAGGTTTACTGTAAGTATACTAAGTATATTATTAATATTATTTTAGTAATATATAATAGCCTTGATACCTCTCGCGTGACGATCCTTCTACTTCAGACTCTTATATATATATAGTGAGAGAAAAAAGACTAGTAAGGACTATATTCTCTCGTTGCTACCTATAGTGAGATATATGTTCTCAAGCTGCCTTATAGTCTTTAAGAGTTTTAATTAATAGCTATAAAATAGTATTTTGAAGGTGATAAATAAGAAATTAATAATAGTATAGCTGGAGCTATAGCTTTATGAGAGCTAGTATTTATAGCTTTATATACTAACCCTCAGTAGAGTTAAGAATCTCTAAGTAACCTAATAGTAAATAGAAGCTTATAATTCTGTATAGCTGCTCTAATTTCATCTGTAGCTATCCCTAAGACTCTAAATATATAGCTAACATCTTACATTACTTCTACCTTAAGAGATAATAATATCCTCCCCCCTCTAGTAGTTAGTAATCTACTGTCTTAACTATAAATAACTTAGATCACACTGGAGCCTCTAAGTTATATAACCTATAGGTATATAGTTAGTTTGCTACCTCTAGAGTTTAACTAAGAGGCCTATTTTATAGTATACTTTATAGCTAAAAAGCAGTCAGATCTAGCACTCTCACTTACCCTCTATATAAAAAGTGTAATTATAATACTTAGCTTACTATTTAAAGAGTTAATTAAAAAGGAGGTTAAAAATATTATTAATAATAGTATTATAAAGATTATTTAATATAATTTTATTCTCTATAAGGATTATAGGCTTTTTAAATTCTATATTATTAATAAGATTAAGAATAAGGATACTAATAAAGTATATAAGAAGTTGAAGCTTATAATCTAAAGATTTGGAGATTATAGTAAATTTGAGATTTTAATATAATTGCTAATAATCTAGTGGAGCAGCTAATAGTTAATTTTAGCTATAGTTCTAACCCTCCTTAAGGATAATAGTATAATGATATAGTTTCGTGACGTTACTTAAGCTTATATTTAAGTTAAAATGGAGCTTATAAGGTTTATTATAGCTGAACTACCTATATACCTTAAAGGGTAGTACCCTCTAAACTCTATAATAATTATTATTAAACTACTTTACAGCCTTACTGAGGCTGGAATCTACTAGTAGGTAACTTACTTTATATATTATAAGAAGGAGTTATAAATAGAGACTTTAATATATAATCTATACTTCTTTATTTTGTATATTTAAAATAATACTTTTAGCTTCGTTAGTATATAAACTGATAATATTCTCAGTCTCTCTAATATAGTATTCTCTCGCTAAGAAGATAAGAAGCTTAAAAAAACTTTATTTAAAGTGAAACTTAAAATTATATTCTTAGAGACTATACCTCTTGTGTTTAATAGAGGTATCTTATTACTCTATAGTAATTATCTCTATTTACGCTAAAAGTATTAAAAGTAAAAGCTAGCTTTTATTAATATATATACTGTGTCTGAGGTGCTTAAAAAGGTATATATTAAATAATATGTATATAGTATATACCTTACCTCTATATATTAGCTGGAGGCTTTATTTAACTTCTTATACGTAACGTAAGAATAATAACCCTCGAGTGATAATGCTACTGTATTTAATAAATAGCTTAAGTAGTAAATAGAGTATCTTAATTAAGATCTTAACTTTATACTACTTAACCTCTCTAAGGTATACTTTTACATTTTTTGTTAGTTTCACTAGGGGAAGGCATGTCGTACGTGTTGTTACGTATGGTATGCCGATGGGGGTTGAAGGTGTTGATATTCATAGTGCGTGGCCCATGGGCTACGTATAGGCTAGATCTAGGTGCCCTGGGCAATTGGTTACTAATTGCCTGACGGGTGGTGACAACTGGTGGCTAGTTGTCACTAGTGGCTGGTCTCCGCCACTGGGCTGCGCCATATGGTCGGCGTGCCGTGGGGCCCTAATAGCCCCGTGGCTATTATGCTACTGACACTAGCAAACTTCCTTTTTTTTTTGCCTTTTTGACCGTGGCGCGCCATATCTCTACGTACAAGATAAAATCGATCGAATAACCTATATCTTTTAACTGAATAACTTTCTGAATTCCCTCTTTTTATTCTGAATAAGTAACTTATCCCTCTATACGAACTGTCATGTTGTTTATATTGATAAACCTCTCTAGGGTATAGTTTGAGGATCCTTTAGTGAAGATATCGGTAAGATTATCCTTACTGTTAATCCACTATATTTTATAGAGTTCTTAACATTTATATAATTACCTTAAAGCTATAATATTAATTATAAGCTTCTTCTCTTTTATAATACTAAGCTTTATAAGGTATTTATATAATAAGTATAAGTTAGTATAGATAATTATAAGAGTAGGAGGAGGATTATAATAAGCTATAATTTTTTGTAAAAATATAGTAATAGTTTATATAAAGTCTATATTAGTAACTATAATATAAATCTCTAAGGTAAGTATACTTCTAGTTACTTTTTTACTTTTAGTTAAAGAATAATAGACTAGATTACTTTAGATTATAAATTTACCTTTACTAGTAGCTATCTTTTAGCCTAGAATTATTATAAATCTCAATTAAGATAATAAGTTAATATTATTAGTAAAGAAGCTATTTATAAAAATATAGAGGTATACTTTAGAGAGGTTAAGAGAGATAAAGGTTAACCTTTAATTGAAATATTCTATTTACTATTGAATATACTTATTAAAAGTAGTAATATTATTACAAGAGGATTATTATTATTATACTATATACGAGAGGTTAAAGAATACTTCAGACTGGCAGATTAAAGTAATATATACTCTATATATATCTTATTTAATATAGCTTTTTCTAAGTATCTTAGAGTTTGTAAAGATATTAATAATAGTAAGCTTATAGTTTTAGTTTTTTTACTTAAGAAGGAGGTTTTCACCTTTGAGGGAGAATATAATACTATTAAATATTAGTAATATTAACTTTATGAGGAAGATTTTAAACTTTACTATAAGGGAGGTTTTTACTAGTTTTTTATCTTCTTATTAAGTAAAATTAATATTAGAAAGACTGAAGGTATTATTAGTTTATATACTAATTATGCTAAATACTATATTATTAGATTAAGATATAAGGAGGTAAGAATTATAGGTGAATATCTTTATATATAAATATTCTTTATAATATTTTAAGTATATTACCTACTAGTAAGTATTAGCCTCAGCTAAGTTATAAAATAGTTTAATAATTATTATTATAAATTCCAGAAGATATTAGTCTTTAAGGTAAGTAGGTAACTTAGCTATAATATATCTTATAAGTTCAGTTTTAACCTAAATATATATCTAAATAATATCTTTTAGCTAAAAGAGGAAGTTTTTATCTTTTATTAATATAGACGTAATAGCTATAATTCATTTTTAGCTGCTTCTCTGAATTATGAAAGATTAAGTAAAAATTATAAGTTTCTTATTATCTTTAAAACCTTAGATTATAAGCTTTAACTTTTTATATATTTAGTTACTATCCTTATTCTTAATTTTATTAATAATTTAAGACTTAAAGATAGTATAGTTTATATAGAAAATAGAATTATACTGAATAATCTTAATTATACTATTATTAATAATATTTTTTACATCCTTCTCTATTAACTTTTTAAAGGGGAGGCTGGAAATAATAATAATTTCTTTTTAGTAGAGGAATCTAGAGAGAGTTAGATTAGCTTCTTCCTTAGCTATAAGGAAGGCTATAAATTAGTTTTTTTAGTTACCTTCTTATTAAAAAAGTTTTCCCTAGTTAAATATAGCTTTTAAGAATTTAAAAAATAACTTTATAACTTTCTAATATTTAGTATACTTATTCTTATTAGAGGGTAGTAGTATATTACTTTTAATATAAGGAGGGAGGATATTATTATCTTCTAGTATCTCTGAAATATTTAGAGATTTAAGAATAATAGAAGATAAAATTAGGATAGGTGAAGCTTCTTAAGAAGGATCTCTAGCTTTATTAATATTACTGTTATTATATCTATAATACAAATATTCTTATATTTCTACTAGGATATTTATTTAAAGAGGAATATTATTATTCTTATAGTATACTTTTATAGTAGTTAAATAGAGTTTTTAAGAATTATAAGGGAAGTTAATAATATATATCTTACTATAGGTAGTAAGTAGGTAGAAGAGACTTTACTAACCTTTCTTTTCTTACTATATATAGATAAGAAACTAGAGTGAGAGGTTTATAACTTAAGAGATATTAAGCTTATTATAGATAGTAGTAATATTATTAACTATTTATTTTATATACTTGTAATAGATAGCTTTAGTTACTTTTTAGACTGCCTATATCTATAAGATTATCTCTGGAAATAGAGTGGAGTTTTCAGTAAGCTAGAGGTAAATTCTAAAGATAAGAAATATAGATATAAAACTATTTAGGTTAATAGTATTATTTACTAACTTATAAGTAGCCTGAAGGTAATATTCTTATAATAATAATAGGTATTCTTAATAGTAGATCTTATATATATAATAAAGAAGAATATAATAATATTCTACCTTACTAATACTATTATAGACCTTAATAGATATAATTCTGATAGTTAAGCTTATTATTTTAGCTTCTAAATAGAAATCTTCAGATTGGAAGTTTATTCTAGTATCAGTAGAGATAAAATTAGGTAGATTTAGGTAAGTATTAATCTAATATACTTGAAGAACTTTCTATATTTATCTTACTGAAATATTAAGTAGAAATTAAGTAGTATTAAAAGCTATAGCTATATTAATAATATAGAAGATAGAATAGTTATCCTTAAGGTAAAAGATATTAATAATAACTTTAAAGTTAAAACTAATATTATTATAAAAAGTAAATTTAAATTAAGAGAAAGTAGTATTATATATCTGATACTAGTAGTAGTATTTTTCGAAAGCTATAAAAGTTTCTTAATTAACTAGATATCTAGCTTTATAGAGAACTTCTTAAAGATATATAGTAAATAGATATCTAAAATAATAGTAGAATCTCTAGATCTTAATCTCTATTAGATATAAGGAAGTAAGTATCTCCTCCTTATCTAATAATATCTATAGATATCTCTATTTATATATAATTAAGATAACTTTCTTATTTTAATATAACTAGTTACTTAGTTACTTTTACTCTGTATCTGTAGTAGTATCTAAGCTCTTCACCCTATATATAGTTCTAACTGTAGAATTTACCTAGTAATAGTATTTATACTAATGCTGGCTTACAACTAGTTTAAATAGTAATAAAATTACCTATTATTGTGGACAATTATGCCTCCGGTTGTGATATTTAACCCTACAGTAGAGGAAGACCTCGTGGTAATAATCTGTATAGCGAGAGCCTCAGCGAGGCCAGAGCTTAACGTACGTAGCTGAAAGTAACCACTAAGGTCGTAGGGTTGTATATAACTAGTTACAGATATTATTAGAAATAATATTAAGGTAATCTATATTAGCGAGATATAATAGAAATAGGATCTTATATAAAATTATATAGAATATTATTATACTAAATAGTATAGATATATTAACTATATCTATTATTTTTATAGATTTACCTCCTCTAAAATAAATAGAAATTAACTTTCCTCTAAAAATCTTCAGAAAAATAGAGGGAAGGATAGTTTATTTTAGAGTATTAAATTAGAAGTAGTTAGCTATAAAGTAGCTAGCAGCTACTAAGTTAGGTAAAATTCCTTAGAAAACTATATCTAAATAGTATCCTTTAAGGATAAATATAGATACTAAGATAGTAATCTCCTTAATTATATTATCTTCTTTTATTAGAATATAAGTTACTACTTAGTTTTGGAGGATTCTCACAATCTTTTAACTATCTAGAGATATAGATTATTCTTTAAAGTAAGAAGTTATAAAATTATTTAAAAAGTTACTTAGAGAACTAAATATTTAGGTTAATTCTTAAGCTGATAGTCTTTAAAGTAATATACTACTATATTATCTTTAATAGTAATCTTATAAGTATCTTTAAGGTTATTATTTAAGCTTTCTATTTCCTTATATTATATAAGAAAGTAATAATAGGTAGATACTAATATATTTACTATATTAAAGTTAAATTTATATTAATTGTAGAAGTTTCTTCTTTCTTTAAGAGAGTATCTTACTAACTAGTAACTAGATTTACTATATATATAGTATTTTTTATTAAATTAACTATATAGAGTAGTAGAAGTTAAGTAATATTCTCCTTTAAATAGTAATTAGAAATATCCTTAATAGCTATATTTATATCCTCAGTAAAAGCTCTAAAGTAAGTTATATATCCAGTTAGTTTAGTATTAATTTATACTAATTAATAAGGATCCCTTAGAATTATTAGTATCTTTAAGTATATATTAAGATATTATAGGAGGGAAGCTTATAATAATACTAATAGTAGATTATAATTAGTTATAAACTTTCTAATATATTACTATAAGGCTGAAGAGGGCTAATTAGTATTCTAATATTCTTTAATATATATTTAAGAGGTAGTTTTAGAGGCTGAAATTAGTATACTATTTAAGAGGGAAAGTTCTCTAAATATATATTAGCTTAGTAAAAAGAATCTTAAGTACCTTCTTTCTTATCTTATCTAGATTATCTATAATAATACTTCTGAATATTATATTATGTTAGTTAGTAAGGTAACTCTATTAACTTTTATCACTTTTAAAATAATTCTTAATATAATAAGCTATATTATAAAGTATTATAGAATTAAGGAGATTACTAAGATAGTTAAAATAGTATTTAAGAGCTTAGTCTTTCAGTATAATTAAAAAGACTCCAGCCTATATATAGTTAGATATATCTAACTTTAAATAATAATCTCTAAAAATATAGATTTTTAATTTAAAGATATTATAGAAAGCTTTTCTATACTTTATCTTAGAGTTATATATTTTTATTAAATTAGTTACATTCTTAGCTATTAGTATATTAATAGAGGGAGGTCTAGTCTCTTAATAATTATTCGTAAAGTTAATATATAGAAGAGATACTATAGGAAGTAGAATAGGAATTTCATACTATTAGTTCTAATTACGGGAAGGTTATTATTCTTATTAATCTCGAAAGTCTCATTATTTAAGTTATCTTTATTACTGAGGAATTATATTTATTACTAATAATAGTAAGTTAACTATAGATTTCTCTATTTATTAAGATACTCCCTAGGATTAATTTCTTAAGGTAGCTAGATAAATATTAAACTTTATTAGGTTTTAATAGGTTATCTTTCGTTATTACTTCTGGATTATAAGATATATCCACTAGATAAAAATGATATTATTAAGAAAGTCTAGTTAGTTATTAATAAGTATCTTAAAGTTCTATAACTTTATAATTATTTCTTAGATTTCTTCCTCAGTTTATAGGATAAATTTATCTTACTTTCTTAAGTTTATAAGAATTTGGTAGATTTACTTACTTTTTATATTAACCTTAATATTATAGAAAAGGAGAGTATTCTGTAAATACTGAGGTACTTATTTATCTACAGTAGCCTATATCTCCTCTAGCTACTCCTTAAAGTTATCTTTAAAGGAGTTTAGAAGGTTTCTACAAAAGAGGTAATTATATATATATATTACTATAATCCACGCTATTTAGTTGTTAATTTAATTAGAGTTATATTCTATAATAGAATTAAAAGCCTTTTATTTACTGAAGATCTTACTATTAAGAAGAAGCTTTAATTTTATTAATATTCTTATTCCTAAAGAGATTATATTACTTATTATACTAAGGTTTTTAAAGGATTTTCTAAAAAGTTCCACTAGCTTAGATATTTTACTGGTTATTTCCTAACTATAGAGGAATTATAAGAAATATAGATTAAAAGAGGGAAGGGGGAGATAGAAGACTCTATTTTTGCTATTTGCTAATTCTATTTATTAATATTATATAGGTAAAATTTAATCTTAGAGAGGGAAACTATCTGTTAGTTAAGTAAGGAAAAAGAAGGAAAGAAGGTAGAAGAATATAGGAAAGAAAAAGAGAGATAAGAGAATTTAGAGAGACTTAAGATACTATAAGTTTCTTTACTACAGAAGTCTAGTAAGTCTTATAATAAAGATATTTACTGAATATACTTATATAAGATATCTTTAGTATCTTTTCTATAAGTTAATCTTAAGTATAGGTATGTATCTAGCTACCAGAATTAAGATATATTAGTATAATTATTAAAGAGATATTATCTTGCCTTAAGTTAGATGAGAGATTATTATTAAAAATATCCAAATAGGTTAAGAGATTAGTAGCCTTACCTTAAGTGAAGCTTAATAATTTTCTATTACTATTTCTGTCTGAATAAGCTTTATTAATTCACAGTTAGTAGTAATAGTAAGGTTAACTACTAATTAGTGTTAGTTTCACTAGAGGAAGATATATTATATATATTATTATATATAGTATACTAATAGGGTTAAAAATATTTATGTATATAGTGTGTAGCCTATAGGCTATATATAGGCTAGATCTAGATACTCTAGGTAATTGGTTACTAATTACCTAGCGGCGGGTGATAACTGGTGGCTAGTTGTTACTAGTGGCGGTAGTTTCCGCCACTAGGCTGCGCTATATAGTTAGCATACTGTGGGGCCCTAATAGCTCTATGGCTATTATGCTACCAACACTTTTATCTTGAGAATATTACCTTCTGCTGTTAAATTAAGTAAGTGTTAGTTTAATTATTAGGATTATTATATATAGTATGAATCTTGCTGTATAGATGCAAAAAGATATTCTGATATTCTGAATAATATTATTATTATATTTATATAGTATAAAGGCTATATAAAACTTTAGATTTATAGTATAGTAATTACTTACTAATTGCTATACTATAAGGTTACAGCTGGTAATAGGTAGCTGGTATTTATTACCAGTAGGATATAGAGGGTATACTACTATATATATAGTAGTAAATATAGTTACTATCCACCCTATAGTATTATATAACTAATATTAGTAACCTTTCTTTTTACTATATATCCTAATATATTTATTTATATAAACATTGATGTTTTTATAGTTTATATCCTTTTGCCTAAATAAGGTCTAAATATCATTTTATCTACTTTACTTAAGTTACATATTTCACTATTTAAATAGTTATACAATTTAAATTAATAAATCTCTAAAGGATATAATTTAGAATATTCTTGATAAAGGTATTAGTAATAATATTATTTCCGTTAATTTACCATACCTTATATAACTTATAGCGTTTATATAACTACCTTAATATTGAAATATTAATTATTAGATATTTTCTTAGTAATATTTAGCTTCATGAGGTATTTATAAAGTAAGTATAAGTTAGTATATATAATAGTTAGAATATAAGGAAGTTTTTAATACTTAAGGATTTTCTTAAGTAATATAGCTATAATATAGGTAAAGTTTATATTAGCTATTATAATATAAATTTCTAAAGTAAGTATATTTCTGGTAATTTGTTTACTTTTAGTAGATAAGTAATATATAAGGTTACTATAGAGGTTAAACTGGCTATTATTAGTTATAGTTTTTTAACTTAAAATTATTATAAAGTTTAGTTTAGATAAAATGTTAGTATTATTAGTAAAACGGTTATTAATAAAAATAGAAAGATATATTTTAGAGAATTTAAGTAATATAAAGTTAAGATTATAGTTAAGATACTTTAGTTACCATTTAAGCTATTTATTAAATATGGTGGTATTATTACTTAAAGGTTATTACTTTTAAGTTATATATAAGAGGTTAAATTAAGCCTCCAGTTACTATATTAAGGTAAGATATATCTTATATATACGTTATTTAATATATATCTTTTTAAATACCTTAGGTATAATATTGTTAGTTTACAACTAGTAAATATAGTAATCGATCGATTATTCGTTACTGGGTCGTAACTAATACTTCTATTTCGTTATATCTAAGTCTATATTACGGCGCACGCGTATATACTATACGCCGTTAGGATCAATCTATAGGATAATCCCTCTTATCTAATTAGTCTCAAAAGTGGGGTATCTAGTATATCACCTACTATTATAGCTTTTACTATATTGGTGCCTATTTAACCTGATACTAGTAATACTCTCTTTTGTAGTAAAAGCGTAAAATAGCGTTAAAACGTAAAATCAGTATAAAACGCAAAAATAGTATAAAACGCAAAAATAGCGTAAAACGTAAAAATAGCGTAAAACGTAAAAAATAACGTAAAACGCAAAAATAGCGTAAAACGTAAAAACCTAGCTACTAGTTACGTACGTCTTTTTAGGTATACTAAAAACTAATTAAATGCTGCAAATAATATTTACTTATAAAAGTACGCTTTTTAATTATTACTACTTAGATACCTTAAAGCCCTCCTATAGTGATATTTTCTATTTATCCTCTTTATCCTTATACCTTTCTCTTATTACCTTCTATAGTCCTTATAATCTATCCTTCTATCCTTATTATTACTTTATTTATAATAATAAACATTTTAAAAGCTTAGTTATTAGATATTTTAGTTATACTATTAGCGAAGTTATTTTTACTATTAATCTATTAGATCTTAAAAATCTCCCTTCTCTTATATAATTATTATAGTATGATAATATTAATTATAAGATACTTCTCTTTAGTAATACCTAACTTAATAAAATACTTATAGAGGAAGTAGAAGTTAGTATATACTACTATTAGTATTATTAGTATTTTAAGGTATTTAGTTACTTACCTAAAAATAGTAGATATTATATATTCTATATTAACTCCTATAATTATATTATAAACTTTAGATACTAATATACTATATATAACTCTCTTTAACTTAGTAGAGGAGAAGTAGATAATATTACCTTTAAGCTTAAAAATATTATTATCTTCACTAATATCTTCTATCTCTAGGATAATAATAAATCCAAGCTAGAATATTATATTATTATTATTAGCGAAAGATCTATTAATAAATATATATAACCTTATTATCTTAATATCAGTAGGGATAAATATCAAGCTTCTTTTAAAGTTATCTATTTACTCTATTAGATATTTATTAAGTTTTTTAATATCCTCTAGTATTAAGTTTTAATATTAAGCTATAATAAAAATATTAAAATATACTTCTAGTTAGTATATAAAGGTTATATATACTCCTTATATCCATTATTTGATATATATTACTTTTATAGCTTTAGATATAGAATTAATAAGTTTAATCTTCTTATCTTATCCCTTTTAGATAAGGATAATATTATTATTATCCTTTAAGGTAATTATACTTCTATTAAATATAAGGAGTTTATATTATATAAATATTAACTTCAGTTTAGCTGCAAATTCCACTTACTAGAGCTCCTCCTCTTCCTTATTATTAAACTTACGTAAGTAGAGTCTAAAGATATTATCTATTTATATATTTATGATACTAAAATGTAGATTATTAGGCTTAGAGATTCTAAAATATAGGTTATATAATAAGGTTTCTATTTATAGTTAGCCTTTATAGTTACTAGAGTATACTATATACTTATAGGTATTTAACTTTATAAAATTATATAATAATTAAACTATAATAATAATAATATCCTCTAAATATAAACTATATAAGCTTACTAGTAGCTTTACTAATATAAAGTAATTTAGTATTATCTCTATCTATATATATACTTAAGTAATATCTTAGAGGTAGATCTCTATAAGAATTACCTCTTTAAATATTACTAATAGTATTAATATTAGGTAATAGTTAATCTATTAGATTATTAGTAACTATATAAGGATATTAATCTTCCCCTAATTATTAAATCTCTTAATAACTAATTGTAACTTCTTATATAATATATTATCTATATTCTTAACCTTATTAATAAAGTAGAAGCTGAAGATCCTTATATTATTATATTTCCAGACGTTAACATACTTAAGATAGAGTATACTTTTTATTAATAGAATCTCCTACTCTATAGTATATAATTTCTAAAATAGCTTCCCTAATATCTAAATAAAGCTATATTAGTGAAACTTAATAACTTTAGTAAATACTTCTATCTCTTTTATTATTAGATAGATATTATAGTAGATATTATCCGTAAGTTCAGCTTCTGTAATAAAAGTTATGTTTTTATATAGTTATCCTTACTACTTTAGTCTATTTTTATTTAATATGTTTATTAATATATTCTCTTTTAGATATTTATCTAGTAGTTAGTTATTATATAGTCTGGAGTTTCTATCTCTTTAGTATATAGTTAATAGTATAACTTAATTATTATTAACCTAAAAGTATTAAGTTTACTATTTATCTCTATAATATATATCTTACTTTTAATAGAGATAGGCCTAAAGAATCCTATCTAACTTTAGTGTTTATAGTAGATATATATTTCTAATTAAAAAGGTAAGTAGTAGATTAAAATAGTAAAGAAGCTATTATATATACTCAGAATATTAGAGACTTACTATTAAGTATAGATCTTACATATCTCTTCTATTAACTTCTGGATAGTAACTACTTATTTCATAATATCTAGAGATAATAGTAATATTAAGTTAAAGTGTAAGTATACCCTAAAAACCAGTACAATTAACATAAAACTATTTAGGCTACTAATATTATTAACTACCTTAACTATACTTTATAGTATCTCCTCTCTATTAACCTCTAGTATATTATCTTAGATAATTTTATATACTCTCTATAGGGGGATATAGTAATATTCCACTTTACTAATACTATTATAAGTTTTAATTAGTATAATTTTAATCTTACTATTTATACTATTAGCTTCCTTCTTAGAACTTTCAGCTGTAAAGTTATATTCTATATTAATAATAATTCTATCTGGAGGTTCCTAATATATATTAATCTAATATACTTTCAGAATATACTATATATCCTCTATAGAAATACTTTTTATAAATCTTTTAGCTATAAATACTATAAAGATATTAACTATATATAATATAAACTTATTACTATTAAGATATATAATATTAATAATAATTTCTATATTAAACTTATAGTTATCCTTAAGGTTAAACTTAAACTAATATAATATTTTACTATTTATCTAATATTAGTAGTAGTTCTTAGTAATTATCTTGATCTTATTAGTTATTATAATTTTACCTACTTTCTTAAGTATATTATTCAACTTATAGATACTAAAGTAGCTAAATTTCTTATAAAGTTACTATATTTCTATGTCTATAAAGAAGTTAATAATTTTATTATAAGAATCCTTCTAAATTAAAAATTATAAATATCTATTATATCTCTCTATAGATAGTAATACTTCCTCCTATTTAATCTTATTATTAAGATTATTAAAATATATTTAGAGGTAGTCTATATTAGGAAGGTTCAGTAGAAATAGTATAACTATAAGTATAATATTAAAGTTAATATCTCTAAAGGATATAAATACTTTAGTAACACTAAAACTTATAAATTCTTATTTATCTCTAAATCTAATATTTATCTTTAGAGCTATCTTATTTAGTAAGATATTAGGAAGGATTCTCTAGAAAACTTTAAGTTATTATATACTTCTAGTAGAAAGCCTACCTACTTTAGTATCTAGGAGGATACTTTTAAAAATAACTTCTAAATATTATAAAATTAGAAAAATCTCTAATTTATTAGTAGTTATTAAATAACAGAAAATATAGTTTTAAAAGATCTCTATAAGCTATATAGAGTTAATAGTCTCTTTCTAACTATCTATTATAGTAAAATAAATAGCTGCAAAATTATCCTCTAATATCTTATCTATATTATCTCCCACTTCCCCTATTATCTTTGCTAGAAAGTTAATATTATTAAAATATATTATAATCTTCTCTACTAATATAATACTAATAATAAACACCTTCTTAAATTATAGAGTAGCAATCTTATACTCCTCTAGAGTATACTTTATTAACTAGTATTTATCTACTAGTTTTAAGTATATTTAATATTTACCTTGTATATTTCTATTCTATACTTTCTCGCGGAGTTATCCTAAAAGAGTATTATTATTTTATATATATTATAAATAAAGTAGTTAAGAATAGTTAAAATATTCGTTCTACTTTTAGCTATTATATATACAATCCGCGAGAAACTAATTATAATCTATAATATAATTAGTTTTTTATTTTAACTATCTCTTTTAACATTTAAGTATCTCTATTATCTATTTATATAATCTATTAATAGTCAGTTTAATTTTATTAATAATATTATAGAATATATTAATTATATTATATATTTAGTATATAATTATATATATCTCCTTATTAATCTTCTCCTATAGATCTTATAGATTTAAATAGATATATTAAAAGAAATTAATCTATATTATTATTATTCTAAATATCTTAACTATATTAGTATATTTATAATCTTCAGTAAAATTTTTAAAGCTTATATTCTTCTATTTCTTATAGTAATTAAAATAGACTATAGGTATTTTAAACTTATCTCTAACTATTATAACTATTTAAGTAATTAAGAGGTTATCTTAAATTAGTAAAATTAATATCTTATAGTATAAATATACTTATCCTACTATTATATTATTAAACACTCCTCCTACTATATCCCAGCTAATATTATAGCTAATATATTTAGTAATAAATATCTATATTTTATCTTTGAAGATATTATACTTCTCTCTAGTATATTTATTATTTATTCTATATACCTTACTAAATAATAATTTAACCTTCTCGTGAGGTTAGTTAAATAGAATATAGTATTTCAGTATTAATTAATATTTTCCTCTGCAGTAAATATAGAATTTTAGGGATCTAATTAGCTTTAAGTATTTCTCTTCCTTATCAGTTATTATCCTCTCAGTCCTTAGTAAATTAATATCTATTTAAATATCTAACTTTATTAGTTATAAACTTAGTATTACTATTATTCTTATTATGAATATTAATAATATTAATTATAGAGAGGGTAACTCTATTATTAAGCTTTTTGGTATAGATAATTATTAATTAATAGGAATAAATCCTCCTACCTCTAGGAGATTATTAATAAAGCTAGAGTCTTTTATAATCTCTTATCTAAAGGTGAAATATTTTTATTAATTAGTTTCAATATTCTCTACTATCTATCTTATTAGTATCTCTTCCTTAAGGATCTTAATTAGTTTTTCTCTTAATATATTCTTTTCTATAGAGAAGTATATACTTCTCTCTATAAAGTAGTTCTTAAAAGCTTATATTAATATCCTTTCTATATTATTAAAATATTCTAGAGTCTATCCTTTAAAATTAATATAGTAAACTTTCTATATTTTATTGAAATAGATATTTTACTCTTTCTATAAGCAAATATAATAGTAAGTAAGAATATTATTAAGAATATTACTATTAATATTTTTTTAAAGTTTAATATTCTCACTCTATTATTAAGATATAACTTTCTAGTATATTCCCACTAGTATCTTTACTCCTATATATTAGAATACTTTCTTATACTTATTAATTTTAGTTATAGGGATATTATTATAGATTATATTCTTATGAGAACTATTAATAGGATCTAGAGAAGAAGATATATTATTAGTATCAGTATTCCCTCTCCTTATACTAATTATAGTATTTATTAGTTTAACTTATAGTTATCTTATTATTATTAATATTTTATTAAATACTTATCAGATACCTATTAGTAGAAATAAGGGATAATAGTTTCTTAATACTTTCTATCTTAATATTAGTTATAATATTTTTAATAATTTATTATTCTTAGGGAATCCTAATTAGGATACTTCCCTACTATAGTCGCACGTAGAATATATAAGGGAAGAAGGTTACAAGCTAACACTATTACCTAATTTTAAATCTGGAATATTTATATATTAGTTTGTATTATTAATTATACTTTTGTAATTATTCCTAGGGTCTCCTTACTATATAAAATAAAAGCCTCTTTCTTTATTATTACTCTTATTATAGTTAAATCCTAACTACTAAGTAAGTTATATTATAGATATAGATATATTAACTAAAGTATTTTACTTCTTCTATATAATATTAGAAAAAGGGGGGATTTCTAATATATATTATTTTTAGTCACTAATATATTATATTTACTATTATGAAGATACTCTCTTATTTCTTAATAGTTAAATATATATAAGATATCAGAAAGTAGTAATAAGGAATAGTAGTTTCATTATAGGTTCCTTCCTTCTAATTATATTAATCTTATTACTTTATTTTAGTATTTACTACCTCTATTTAGTATTAATCTTAGTTATCTTTTATTATATAGTGGACGTAATATAATATTAAGTAAACAGGTTATTATAAGTTTATCTTTGCTCCTATTTCTATTATAAGCTTATTATTAATATTCCCAGAGTAGTATATAGTTATAATAGCTTTAAGGTACCTATTTCTACTTAGAAGCTATCTATAAGGTCCCTTAGGAAATATTATCATTTTATCTCTTTAAATATTCCTTACTAATCTGCAGTTAAGTAGTAATAATAAATACTGATAGTAGTTAAACTACTAATCAGTATTAGTTTATAACTGGTAAATATAGTAATCGATCGATTGTTTGTAACTAGGTTGTAACTAATACTTCTATTTCGTCATATATAAGTCTATATTACAGTATATACGTATATACTATATGCCGTTAGGATTAATCTATAGGATAATCCCTCTTATCTAATTAGTCTCAAAAGTGGGGCACCTAGTGTGTTACCCACTGTTATGGCTTTTGCTATATTAGTGCCTATTTAACCCGACAAATATATATATTAACAAAGACTAGCTTTTACCCTTAGTATCTTTAGTATAACTGGAGGTAATTACTATAAAGTAATAGAATATGTCTATTAAATATAAGGAATATAGTTTCCAAGAGGGTAATTTTCAGCTTTACCTTAAATAAAGCTTTTTTAAGTTTCTTATTTTCTTAATATGAAAATATAATATTAAAACAGCTAAGGATATTATTAGTTTATATACTTATAAAGCTAAAGATATTATTTTAAGTATATAAAATAAGGAGGTATAAATTATATATTAATATCTCTATTTATAACTATTCTTTATAGTAAATAAGGTAAGTTACCTACTAGTGGATTTTAGTTTTAGTAAAGCTATAAAGTAATTTAATAATAATTATAATATAGTTAGAAGGATATTAGTTTTTAAGATATAAGGATAAATTAGCTATAACATATCCTATAAAATTTATTTTAGCTTAGGTATATATTTAAGTAATATTATAAAGTTATATTATTATATTTTTATAATAGAGAAAAATTAAGATTATAGTTAAACTTAACTGTTAGCTATTTTATTAGATTATTAGTAGTTATATTAAAATCTTAAACTTACTATAGCTTCTAAATTCTTAAATTATAAGTTTAAACCTCTTATGTATTTTATCTATATTCTTATTTTTAACTTTATTAATAATATACAACTTAAAGTACTTATAACTTTTATAGAGGATAAGGTTATACTGAATATATTTTATAATTTCATTATGAATAATACCTTTCATTTTCTTTTTAATTAACTTCTTAAACAATATATTAGATACTATAATAATATTCTTTTTATAGAGGGTAAGTAAGAATATTAGTTTTAACTACTTTTTAGCTGTAAGGTATACTATAAAATAAAGCTTTTAGCGAAATTCTGGAGGTAGTAAGCTAACTATATATTTATAAATTATAAAATCTACAGATACTAGGCTTTTATTGAATATTTATAATTAATATAGAATATTATTAATTATATAAGGGGGAAGGTAATTATTATCCTATAAGGTAAAGGTAATATATAGTGGGGGCTTTATATTTAAAAATTTAGAAATAGCTACCGATACAATTAGTGTGGCTATATGGAATTATAAGCTTCTATTTACCGTTAGATTACCTATTAACTTTTAGTTTAACTGAAAGTTAATATATAAAGCTATAAGAAGTAGCTTTTACAAAATTATAGCTACTACTATATTGATATTAATGTTTTATTTTTTAACTTTAAAATATTATTTTATAGCTATTAAGTAAAGCCTTTGAGGGTTATAAGGAAGCTTAAGAGTATAGATTTTATTACGGGTGGTAATAAGATAATATAGCTTTTACTATTTTCTTTTCTCTTATTATATATAAATAAGAAGTTGAAGTGGAAAGATTATTATATATAAAATATTAAGATTATTATATATTACTAAAGTAATATTAATAGTATAGTTAATATACTTATAGTAAACCTTCTCTATAACTTTCTATATAACTTAGGTTTAGGTAATAATATCTAGAGAGAGGTGTCAGGCTACAGTAGAAAGGGGGGCACCGGGAGCCTATCGGGTCCCCCATAGCAGACTATTAGCGTCCGGAATAATAGTTATTCTGAGTGGCGAGGCTTAAATACCAGTATAAAGTAGTACCTAAGTGAGGGGAAAGATAAGTTTAAATAGTTATATAGTATAGTATATACCTATTTAGAGATCCTATTACTTAATATAAACCTAGCCTAATAAATTTAAACTTCTATCTACTTTTAGATATACTAATTAGTGGAATTATAATATTACTATATATATAAATTACTTAGATATAATATACTATTAATAGCTTAAAAGAGTTAAATATAGTTAGAAAACTAATTCCTATAGTAACTAATAGTAATATTAGTAACTCTAGAAAGTAGTAGTCTCTCTAGAATAATAGTAACCTTTCTGAAGTAAAGCTTAATTAATTAATTAAGAAAGAAATAATAAAATTAAGAAGGAAGTAGAAGTTAGAGAAGCTAATAGCTTTAAGAAGGAGAGAAAATATAAAGGAAGAAACTATTAGAAACTTCATTATTCTTACTTTAGAATCTAAAAGATAGAGAGAAGATCTCTTAGTAAAATAGCTTACTTCTATTTATTATAAGGAAGGTAGCTAGTTTAATCTTAATAACTTCCTATTTAAACTTAGAAGATAGTTTACTATAATAGAAGATAATTTTATAGTAGATAAGGATAAAGTCTGGTATATAGATTTATACCTTAAGGATATTACTTCCTACTGCTAAATTAAGTAGATTTCTATTATATATAGTAATAATATTAAGTAAGTTACCTAGTTAGCTATAAAGAAGTAGCTTAAATTAAATATAGATAATATTAATATTAAAGTTATTATTATATCTATCTAGTTAGATATTATATAATAGAAGGTTAGCTAAATCTACTAGCAGTTTATTAATATTTATAAAATTATTAAACCTAAATATCTAGATATTTAGCTAAAGAGGCTTTATATTATTAATATTATTAACTACTTACTACTAAAGTTAAAGAGGGTAATTGTAACTAGAAGTCTCCTAGTAACTTACTAGAAACTAAACTATATTACTAAATAGGTAGAAACTATTAAATAATCTATAAGTAAGTTAATTCTAGTAGAATCTACCTATAGAATCCTAAAATAGAAAAGCTATAAACTATTAGTAATACTAATAGTAATTTCTACTAGAGAGATAAGTAGTAAAAATTAATCTAGAAAGTAGTTTACTATTATAGCTATATTACCTGAGATTAAGTAAGAAGATATTCTGTAAGCTAAAATTATAGCCTCTAGAAAGTCTCTAAAATACTATCACTATAGTAAGATAGACTATATATCTTACTAATATAAAGAAGATACCTACTATATCTATAAGGAATCTAGATATATAGGAAGATTCTATCACTTAGTAGTAACTAAAGTTAATAGTATTTAAATTCTATAGGATCTAAAGCTTTACTAATACTTTAAGGTTAAGATATTAGTCTATATAAGGAAGAGTTAGAGAAAGGGGAAAGTATTTCTTAACCTAGAGGCTAATAGGAATATCCTAGGTTAGAATATATTATATATTATTAAATTTATAGAAATTAGTAAAAAGCTAGAGATATTAGGTTTCTGGGGGGAAGTAGTATCTAAGTATAGAATATATACTATAGTTATAAAGATTATAGATAACCTCAGTATAATAAGAATAAAGTCTTATATATTTTAAGTAAGTAAAGCTAGTAAATATAATATTATTCTAGGGATCCCCTAAAGTAGAGAAGTAAGGTTAAACTTAAAGTAGAGAATTCTAAGCTGAATCTATCTTTTAGCTATTAGTAATATTAAATTAATATATAAAGTTAAGGTAATTACTAAGGCTAAGAGGTAATTTAAATATATATTAATAATCTCAGCTTTATAAGTATTAATAGAGGGAAAGTAGTAGGTTATATAGTAATAACCTAGGGGAGATATAAATAAAGAGAAGGATAGAGATATCTAGTTACTATTAGAATACTAAAAGTAAGCTTATATTTTTAATATAAAGAAGGTAGATATACTAGTAGAAGAAGATATTTATATATATATAATAGAACTAGAGGAGAGTAAGAAGCTACTATAAAGTTTTATCTACCTCCTTATAGAGAAAGAACTAAAGAAATTATAATAATATCTAGCGTTAGTATTAGAAAAAAGATAAATTAGGATATCTTAAAGTTTAGTAGGAATATTAATTTTATTTATCCTAAAAAAAGAAGTAAGTTGAAGCTATATAACTATAGATTATAGGGAATTTAATAATATTATTATTAAAAGCTAAATATCTCTATCTCTTATTAGTAAGATCTTAGCTTTACTGGAGGAAGCTTTATAGTTTACTAAGCTAAATCTGAAGGATATATACTACCAGATATATATATAGAAGGAAGATAAGTGGAAGATAGTATTTAGAATATAGTATAAATATTTAAAATTCTATATAATTTCTTTCAGATTTATTAATATTCTAGTAACCTTCTAGATATATATTAATAATATCCTAGTGGATTTTATAGATATTATCTATATTATTTACTTAGATAATATCTTGATTTTTATAAAGATAAAAAAGTAGTATATAGAAGTAGTAAAGAGGATACTTAGCTAGTTATCTACTATAAGATTCTATATTAATCTAGAGAAATATAAGTTTTATATTTAGACTATTAAATTTCTAGATTTTATAGTCTCTCCTAATAATATTACTATAGAGAAGAAGAGAATAGTAGCTATTAAGAAGTAGCTAATATCTATCAGTATTAGAGAGATCTAGGTTTTCCTAAGATTTATAAAGTTCTATAGAAGATTTATTTAGAACTACTTTATAGTAAATACTGAACTTACTAATTAACTAACTAAGTAGGTAAAAAGGAAGAATATAATAACTTCTAAAGTAATAGCAGCTTTTAAGAACTTAAGAGAGAGATTTACTAAAGTTTCTATCTTATATTATTTTAACTTAGCTTTACTAATCTAGATAGAGATAGATATCTTAGATTTTACTAAAGAGGTAATAATAATTTAGCTAAAGGAAGGTAAATAGTAATTACTAATATACTTCTTAAGGAAATCAAAAAAAGTAAAGTTAAGATATAAGATACTAGAGAAAAGGTTACTAGCTATTTATAAAGTAGTATTTATATAAAGATATTACCTCTTATATTCTTAATATAAGATTATTTTTATTACTAACTATTTAAGTTATTAATATCTAGTTATTAAGTTTTAACTTAATAGTAGATAAGTAAGGTTCCTATAAGATATATTATTATTTAATTATATTATTAACTACTAGCTAGGAAAATAAAATCTAGCTAATAGTCTCTCTAGATAATCTAACTACTAACTAATAGAGAGAGAAACTTAAAATAGTAAAATAACGTTCTTTAAAGACTTTCTAAGTTAGTTTCCAGATAGAATAATAATAATATCTCTCTAAAGCTAGAAATCTTAAATAAATTCTAAGAATCTTATTTTAGAGAAATTATAAGAAATATTAAAGAAGGAAATTAGAGAAATATAGAAGGAAGTTACTATAATGGAAGAAGAGAGATTATAACTAAGAGGTAGTAAATAGCTTTTTAATTATAAGAAAGAAGTAAGATTCTAAAGTAAGTTAGTTATTCTAGATAGTTACTAACTTTAGATTAATCTACTAATAGCTTTTTATAATAAACCTCTAGGAGGATATCTAGAGGTTACTAAAATATTTAAGAGGTTAAGCTAAATATACTAACAGAAGTTAATAAGAAAGAACATTATAGAGTATATATTCTAGTATATAGTATATTAAAGATTAAAATTTAGATATTACCTTCTATATAATATATTAATATCTCTCTTAATATCTTATAGCTTATAGTAATATATTAATATAGATTTTATTACTAAATTATCTAAATTAATAAGGTTTATAGAGAAAAACTATAATAGTATTTTGATAATAATTAATAGATTCATTAAGTATACTTTCTACTTACTAACTAGAGAATTCTTAATAGTAGATAAGCTAGCAGTCTTATTAGTAAATAATATTCTCTTTAAGTATAGAATCCTTCAGACTATTATATTAAATTAAGAGTTACTATTTATAAGTAGATTTTAGATACTTATAGCTTACCTACTAGCTATTGAGTAGAAACTAAATATAGTATACTACCTATAGATAGATAGTTAAATAGAATATTAAAATCAGAATATAGAATATTTCCTGAGAGTAGTAGTTAATTTCAATTAGGATAACTAGGTAAAATAGTTACTTATAGCTAAATTTATATATAATATCTCTATTTATAGTATTACTAAAGTTATGTCAGTAGATATCTTAATAAGTTACTTACTGAAGGAACCTTATAATAGTATTCTAAAAGAAGTTAAATCTAAAGTTATCCTAATAGTAAAAGAGAGGGTAAGATACCTCTAGTTATATTACTAGTAACTTAAAGTCTTTCTAGAGGAAGCTAATAAGAGATATATAAAATAGTATAATAAAAGAAGGAGATAGTTAGATCTTAAGGTTAGTAGTTATATATTACTATAAATAAAGAATATTTAATAACAATAACTAGTTAAGAGGTTATCTAATAAATACCTAAAGTTATTCAGAATAGTATAGATACTTAATAGAGAATAAGTATTTAAACTTAACTTTAAAAAGAAATATTAGATTTATAATATCTTCTCTTTATTCTAGCTAGAGAAGTATAGAGGAAAGCTACTAAAACCCTAAGTAGTTTCTATTAAAAACCTAGGGAATAATACATATAAAGTTAACTATATTATAGATTATAAAAAGCCTAAAAGGAATTAATAATATTTAGTTAAGTAGAAAGAGTATAAAATAGAGGAAAACTTATAGGAATCTTAATATTATATAAATAAAGTTAAGATTTAAGTATAAGGTAGGTTTCTAGAATATTACTAGCAAATTATAAAAGAGATAGTAAGATTAAGTTATCAGTAAAATAAGATTAGAAAGTTTATATTAAGTCTAAAAGCTAGAGAAAAATAAAATAAGCTTAAAGGTAATAAGTAAATCCTAAAGAAAATAAAGATATAAAATATTAAGGGGAGATAGAGGGAAACTAAACTATATAGTAGTAGTATTTTTATCAACTTCCTTATTATTATTATTATCTTTACCCTCCTTAGGAGAGATATTAGGGGAGAGGGAATAGAAATTAAGATTAATAGTATATTATAAGAAGAATATTAGAAGGTAGAGAAGTTACTAAAGAGATATTAGGGGAGAATAAGGATACTAATAAAATAAGAATAAGTTAAAAATTACTCTAGAAAAGTAGTCTGGAGGCTTATAAGGGAAGCAGTCTATATCTTAATAGTATAAATCTATATTTCCTATAATAGGTAAAATATAGTAGTAACTTAGAAACTTCACTCTAAGAGGTAGTTATACTATAAAGTAGTAGAAGCTATAGTCTTAGTAGTAGTAAGCTGATATTTATAAGCTAGCTATTTAGCCTCCTTATCCTCAGCCTTATACTTAATATTAAACTTATTAATATAGGAGATTTTAGCCTAGAGAACCTTCTTAGCTACAGTCTATATCTTAGTAAGTTCCTCTTATAAGACTAATTAGCAGGAGGATATTAGAAGTTAAAAATATAGAAAATTACCTTAGCTTTATAGGTAGCAGTAAGGATATTAGGCTCTAATAAAAAATCTTTAAAAAGATAATAGAAGGTAAAGATAGAAAAAGTGGTAATATAAGTAACCTATAAAATATTAGATATTAATTCTTAGCTATAGAAGTAGCTTATTAGAGGGAGAATAGAGATATATAGAAATATACTTCTTACTATATACAATAATATAATAAGAATATTTATTACTAATATCTAAGATAGTTAGAAGAATAAAAATAGAGAAGCTATAGAAACCTATTAGTAATCTTATAGTAGAGGTAGAATATTAGGATAAAGCTCTAGAGATTCTAGCTAGCTACAAAATAGAGATAGTAGCAGCAGAAGATAGAATATATAAGATTAAAGTTATTATTATTATTATTAGAGTTACTAGTAGGCTGCTACTTATAAGTAGTATAAGAAAACTTAAATACTTCTTTCTTTAGAGTAAAAGAAGAAGGTAGAGGCAGAAGAGTGAAAGTAATAGAGGTAGATATTATATTATTATTATTATTATTAATATTCTGGAAATAAGGTTATTAATAAAAGAAAATAGTAGCTATACTTATAAAATTAGAGATTTAAACAATAGAAATAAATTTTATTTAGCTAAAGATAATTAAGAATTTTACTAAAGCTTAGGTAGTATAATTCTATAATAAAGAGATTACCTAGAGGTTATTAGAGAGATATAATAGAAGTAATATAGAGAATTATATTATTCTTTAAAGTTAGGTAAATTACTAAATACTTAATATCTAAATCTAGATAGTAAAAATAATATTCTATAAAATAGAAAGAAATGGAAAACTTACTAGTAATTACTAGAGGAAACTTAGGATGATATCTCTAGAGAAAAGAAACTATAAATATAATAAATATACAATTTTAATAACTAGAGGTAAGGAAGAAGCTTTTCTAATATCCTTATAGCTATAAAAGATAAATTACCCTAAAGGAAATACTAAATTAACTGAAATATAGCTATAATTAAAATAGATTTTAGAAGGCTGATATTAACTAGAATCCAATATTAGGAAGCTAAAATATAAAATCTAGAAAGAACTTTCAGATTCTAACTAATAAGGAATATTAGAGGGAAAGTAAAATATTACTTCTTTATACTAAATCTTAATAGTTAGATTCTGAGGATAGAATCTCTCAGAGAGAGAATTATATTAAGTTATAATAGAGAGAGAGATACTAGAAGTCTATCAGATTCCCTATAGTAAACTATTAGTATCTAGAATAATAGTTATTCTAGCTGGTGAAACTTGAATACTAGTGTGAAGCAGTAGCTAAGTAAGGGGAAAGATAAGTTTAAATAGTTATATAGTATAGTATATACCTATTCAGAAATTCTATCACTTAATATAAACCCAGCCTAATAAGAAGATAGAATCCTCTATAAGATATAGATATATACTAAAAATAAGTAATATAAATATAAGGCTATTTAGCCTAATAGTATTATTAATTACCTTATATACTACCTAAAGGAATACCTCTTAAGTAATTATAAAAGATTCTATATTATAAATGTTATATATATAACAGAGAAATATATACTATCACTTAACCTTATTAATATTATTATATACCTAAATAGGTATAATATAAACTGTTAATTTTATAGTTTTTACGTTTAATTTAAAGTTTTTAGATTAAAAGGGTATATCTATGTAAGTAATAATAAAATTGGAAGGACTCTAATATATATTCATTTAGTATATCTTAAGAACCTTCCATATTACCTTCACTAATATATTAAGTAAAAAGTAGATAATATCAAACGTTATAATAATATTAATAATATAAAGTATATTTTAGTTACTAATATATATAATATTAACAATAACATCCAAGTTAAAATTAATATTATTCTAAATAGTAAATTAAACGTGTAAGGAGGTAATATTATATATTTAGCAGTAGTAGCAGTATTTCTTAACTACCTTAAAAGTATATTATTTAACTGGATATTCCACCTTATTGAGAATATTATAAAGTTATATTACGGCTGGATATTTAAAATAGTAGTAATGTTTCTATATTTTTATCTTTATAAGATATATAAAGGTAATTATTTTGTTCTTATTAAGAAGTATTTATAAGTACCTCTATTTTTAAATAATAAATATAATTTTCTTATTTTAGTGAAACTTATTATATATATTATTATATATAATATTAAGATAATTTATATCTATAAGATGGAGAAGGAAGAATATATTATAGGAACCTATATAAAATATAATAATATTAAGTAATATAAATATATTAACTATTTCAAGTATTATAACAGAGCTAATATCGTTAAAATATATTATAATTAATTTTTTTATAGACATATAAGGATAATAAAGAAAACAACTAACTACTTTAATATAGTAAACTGAAAATACCTAGCAGTTAAGAAGCTGGTAATATCTCAATTAGGTAAAATATCTTAAAAAGTAATATTTAAATAATAGCTTTTAAATATAAAGATATATTTAGAGATAGTAATATTATTTATAAGTTTATTATTAGAAGTAATATTTTTAGTGAAAACATAAATACTTACCTCATTTTAGAGGATTTTAGTAATTTTACCTCTATTTAGCATAATAGATTTCTTACTATAAAATAATATAAAAAATATCCTGGAGGTAAAGTTAGTAAAGTTATTCTCCTTAAGATTATATTATATTTAGTATTATATTATAATATTATTATCAATAGTAATATTCTCTAGTGGAATCTTAAGGTTATTACCAAGGTTTTTAATATCTTTATAGCTTATAAGGAAGGCTTAGTATATTATTAAAAAATATACTTTAGGGTTAGTAGTTAATTTGTATTTATTATATAAGATATATTTCTCCTTAAAAGTA
This sequence comes from Colletotrichum lindemuthianum, assembly GCA_001693025.2. Taxonomy (NCBI): domain Eukaryota; kingdom Fungi; phylum Ascomycota; class Sordariomycetes; order Glomerellales; family Glomerellaceae; genus Colletotrichum; species Colletotrichum lindemuthianum. The sequence goes on from MASP02000570.1 coordinate 84,090, forward strand.
TACTTTATAAACTAATAATTTAGCTTACTATATATATAATATATTTAATTAATATAGCTATATATAGATATTAGAGGTAAAAATAGCTTTTTAGATTATAAAGTTATTTATATATAAACATATAGCTATACCTTTAAGTAAAGCTTTAAGGTAAGTTATATATACAGTTAATTTAAAATTAATTTCTAGCTAACCTCTGGTAACTATCTCTATTATCTTATATATATTATACCTGTTAGATTAATATAGCATTACTTATAGTGAATTATAACTAATTATAAAGTTTCTGGAAGGTTACTATAAGGCTAAAGAAAGCTAACTGGTATTTTAATATACTATAAATTATACTTATAAGCTAAAGGTAGAGTATATTATTTATATAGATACTAATTGGAAAGACTTTTTAGATATATATAAGCTTTAATATAAGGATCTTAAGGGCTTCCTTTTTACTTTTATTAGGATGTTTAGTAATAATATTTTAAAAGGTAGTATTCTATTAATTAGAGAGGTAAAGCTATTAGGTTTTATGATTTTTAAAGTAATTCTTAATATACAAAACTATATAGTTAAACTAAAGGTTAATATTTAAGTTACTTAAGTAGTTAAAATAAAACTTAAGAGTGTTATTTTTAAGTATATTTGAAAATAGCTTTACCTATATAAATGATAAAATATTAAGCTTAAAGTAGTAATTGCGAAAAATATAGATTTTTAACTTAAGGATATTATAGAGGCTTCCACTATATTTTATATTTTTATTATATAACTTTATAAAGTTTATAATATACTTAGTGGATATATTATTAAAAGAAGTAATAAAGGTAATATAAAGAAACTATTTATATTATTTATACTACTTTTAGCTATAACTTTAGGGGTTATCTTACTGTAAGAGAAATTCTAAGATATAGAAGTAGAGAATTAGTAAGGTTAATAGCTATAATAAAGGTTTCTTACTTTATACTATAGATATATAAGATAGTAAGAATATTACTAATATTATATTTTTAACTTTAGGTTAGATATTATAGATAGATAATATAAACTTAAAGTTTATTATTAGGAGGTTATTAATCCACTTAGGAAACCTCTTAAGGTTACTTTTGGGAATATTATATTACTTATTAAGCTTATTAATTTCCTTAAAAATTAAAAATACAAACTCCTCTTATTAAATAAGTTAATATAAAACTATATAAACTCAGTTACTATTTATATTAATTTTAATATTATAAATTATAAGGTAGCTTTAGAAATAATAGTTAATTTGGAAGTTAGTAAGTTACTAAGTTATTATAAATTACTTCTTAAAGTTACCCTAAAATATTTAAAAGAGTATTAAACTATAGAATTCTATATACTTATATAGTATAACCTAGTAGATTAAAAAGGTAGAAATTATTAAAAGAATTTCCCCTATAATATTATTATAATTAATATTAAGAATTTAACTAAAGAATATTAAGTTAATATATTAGTAAAACTTTATAGAAATTAGGATATCAACTGGTAAAGTTATTATAGATATTAGAATATTTAATATAATTATCTTAGCTATAGGATTTAATTTAGATATTATTATAAAGACTTGAAATATATAGAATATAAATAGTTATTATTTTTAGTTAAATTTATATAAAAAGAAATAGGAAAAAAGTTTTTAAAAGATTATATAAGTTTCTTAAGAAACTAAGATTAAAGATATTATAAATCTCCAGTATTATAAAATTTAGTAAAAGCTTAAGTAGGATTATTATATCTGCTAAATATACTTTATTAAGTAATACTAAGGCATATCAATTTAAACTTTTTAGTAAGGCTACAGAAAGTATCTTAATTTAACTAAAGTAAGGAATATTAATTTAAACTTCTTAATAATAGTTTCCTTAAGAAGTTAATATACTTATTTAAAGGCTTTTAGTAAAGCGTATAGTAGAAAGAATCTAAAATATCTAAGTAATAAATCTTATAATCTTTCACCTTATATAAACCTTAGATATAGGTTCTTATAATTACTTCTTCTAATATAACAGACTTTACTTATTTATAATATGATAGTAATAATAAGCTTAACTATCAATTAGTATTATTTAATTATTAGGGTTATTATATACTATATATAATTTTACTATATAGATATAAACTAATATTTTAATATTTTAAGATAGTATTTTTATTGTATTTATATAGTATACAGACTATATAAGGCTCTAAATCTACAGTATAGTAATTACTTACTAATTACTACACTATAAAGCTACAGCTAGCGACGGGTGGCTGGCACTTATTGCTAGTAGGGCGTAGAGGTGTCACAAATAACGCGTTCGAGCGGCAGAGTTTACACTATTCGAGCCTCAGGCACTCGTAGCGTCTCTACAGGCCTCGCCCCACTTAATTTAGTTAAAATAGAGCCTCACGTAGTACGTATAGCTACATTTAGTTACATATAATATACACTAGATTTTGCCTCCTAATTATATATAATAATTAAGAGTCTCACGATACTGAAGAGCTACTAGGCTAAAAAGTATATATTATAATACTTTTATATATCTTAAACGTTAAGATATTTACTAAAAATATCTCTATTTTAATACTTTAGGAAGCTAATAAGTAGATTACTTAATATAACTCCTTTAAAGTGGAAGCTAAAGTTTATAACCTATAGAATTATCTTAACCTTAAAGTGGATATTTAAAAAAGCTTCTATGTAGTAGCCTCTCGAGAGTTTCTTATATATAACTTTCTTAAGGTGAAAAAAGGTAAAATATCTATAGTAATACCTAAAATAAACACTCTAGAGATCTTAATTTCCTCTAGTATTCTCAATAGATTTACCTCTATAAAGTAAACTTATCCTGAGAAATTCTAACTTCTACTTAAAGTTTCTAAATAGATTTATATTCAGAATATTATAAATTTTATAGAGAAGAGCCTGAAAGTTTATATAGTTATCTATATTCTTTATAATATAAGAATTTAAAAGTATAAATATAAGTAGTTAAACTAAATCTATATATTATCTTAAATTTATAAGTATATTAATAATATACTTAACTATTAGTATTATAATATAGAGGAGAATCATACTATATAGTTAATAAATTTTTATAATTACTTGAATATTATAGATAATCTCTATCTCTAGTAAGTAACTATTATATATTATAATATATTCTAGTCTCCTAAAATTAAATACCTTACTATATAGATATTAACTAAAATATAATTTTAGAAATAATAAGATATTATATATAAAATTTAAATAGTTAGCTATACTCCCTCTATTATAGGGATACTTTAGGTTAATAATTTTATGTTCTTTCTAACTTACTTACTAATTAAATAATATATTTAAAATTATATACTAATAGTCTATAGTTAATTAGATATAATATTACTAAATAAAATTATTTTAACTATTATAGAGATTATATAATAGCTTCCTGAAGCTTTCTATTAAAGTAAAACTAGCTATAGAGTATTTAATATTACTTTAGAAGCTATAAATAGTAGCTTAAATTCTTAAAATAGTAAGAAATATTTTAATAGTTTAGATAGATCGTTATATCCTCTTAAGTATAGTAAATACTATTTACTCTTACGTTATTATTATATATATTTATTACTTATATATAAAAGTTAAATACTTAATACTATAATTAAGGAGAGAATTAAATAATAAATTACCTTAAATTTAGACTTTTTAAAGAGAGTCTAAAACTTCAGATAATAGTAACTATATAGTAAACTTTCCAGCTGAAATAGCTATAATATTATATAGTAAGCTTAATATATAGAGGGACCTTAGTAGTATCCTCTCTAAAACCTATTTATTCTTAATTTAGATATTTTAGTTTATATCTTTTAAGATATTAAATATCTTATAATCCTTTAAAGAGCTTCCTCTAGAGATTATATTTAATATAATATTAAGTTAGTATCTATTAAGAACTATAGAGATACTAAGATCTATATTATAACTTCAGAAAGTAAGGAAACTAAACTATATTTCTATAATATTATTCTCTATATCTTTCTAGCTATAAACTTTATCTCTTTTTAGTAGTTATAAAAATAAGGTTACTAGTGTTACAGGCTATGCCCGGATGTCCAGCCAGGGCTATACCCAGGCATCCGAAGCTAACTCCCTCCCTCAGGTGGAGCCCCAGTGGGCCCCATATAGCACTATATATACAGACTTTTCCACACACTCATAAAAGCTTCTCTTTTACTCCTTAGTTCTAAATAAATAGTATTTTACGCCACCTTCCAGTTAAATAAGCCTAGATCCAGCTCTTTATATATTTAGAACTTAGTTTTATTCACTATATAGATAACACTAGGTAGAGTATAGCTTCCCACTAGTTAAGTATACAATCTAGTTAAGTGTAGCTCCTAAGATATAATACTATATAATAGGTAACTAATATAAAAAACGATAGAGAGCATTAGAGCCCCCCAGAATACCCCCACAGGTAGTAACCCTATAAGTAAACTACTTCAGTAGTAGTTACAGTATACTTTAAATCCTCTCTACTAGAGAATTAATAAGCTCTCGTATAAATTAGTAAAATGAGATATTATAGTAGGTAGTAACTTCCAGGTAGCTACTATAATAGACACTTCTAGCTTATATTAGGATACTCTAGTAACCTCCAGAATAATATCTATTAAGATGACAGCCTTTAAGGTTAATAATATTACTACACTCTTACTAGTAGCTAACCACCAAAAAAAGCCTCTTCTTCTACCTCTAAAATTTTCAGGTAAGCAGAAGGAATACTAAGTATAAACTTAACAGATAAAAGCTAAGCTTAAGATTAACTACTATTTTTTAATAGTAATCAGGAATGCTAATATCTAATTTACTCCTATTTAGACTCTAGTCCTCAGTAGGTAATTAAAACCTTCTATATAGTAGGAAGATTAGAAAACTCCTATAACCTAAATAATTTTATAAGTTACCTAGATAGAACTTACCTAGACCCTAATAGTTAACTTCACACTATTACTTAGTTATAAAACTTCAGACAGAAAGAAAATAAATATCTAACTACCTTTCTACCCTAATTTAAAAAATTTTTAGCTAACACTAGAGGGTATATATAGCTAGATATAATCTAGATCTCCCTACTAGAAGCTACTTTACTTTCCTACTTTAAGGAACTACTTATTATAATTAACTTTCCTATAGACTATAGATCTTAGTTATCTAAAGTTTAAAATATAGCTTAGAAACTTAAATATATAAAAAGGATATTAGTATACTACTAGCTACTCCACTAGAGACCTATTACTTATAATATAGAAAGTGATATTATAATAACTAAGATAGTTAAGGAATGATAATAACGCTAGAGCTCTAGTAGCTCCTCCTCTACCTCTAAAGAACACTCTAGAGACCACTAGGATACTTACTAATACTTCAAATGCAGTAAGAAAAGCTATATCCGTAGGAACTATAGATCCTAAAAACATAAAAAAACCAGCATAAAGGTTATAAAAGCTACAGCTACTTTAGATTATACTAGAAACAACCAGGAGGATAATACTACCCCACCTAGCGACAGTAAGAATTTAGGAAAAAAATAACTCTAGAGTAAAATCAGACCCTAAAGCTAACTAAGGTAGAAATAATAAAATAAGGAAAATAATAGGAAAAGGAACAGGTAAGCAACCAGTAATTAGCCACTATTTAAGCTAGAATTAATAGAGGTTACTCTATTAATACACTTATTAATATAGACTATAATATCTACACTATTATTAATATCTCCCTTATAAAGAAATTTTACCTCCTACTAATTAATAAATTAAAAAGATAGATAAGGAGATATACTACTAAATTATCACCTAGTAACACCTAGAGGGTAACTATCCTAACTTTAGAAGTTAGTAACTATATACAGAAAATCTACACCCATATTATAGAGAGTCTATAGTTACTCTTATATCTCAGGTAGCTATAAATAGAAGATACTTATATTATCTATAATATTGAAGCCTAATAGATAATATACGGAAAGAATAATATAATAGTATATTTAAAACACTAAAATAAGCTAGTATAGCTTAAAGAGATCCAGTCAACTTAGCTACTTAGTACTAACTTATTTATATTTATCTATCAGTATACTATATAGCATACTAATGAGGTACTAAGCTCCTACTAGATTATATCTATTAGTCTAGTAGATATCAAAAAAATGTTAACTCTAAAAGTAGAAGTAAACTTAAGAGACTATATCCTTATAAATATCTTAAAGAAATTCCTAGATCTTTTCTATCCAGATTCAGCATACTAACTACCTCCCAGCTAACTAGAGATAAACTACTATATCCTATTAATCCCTAACGAGAAGAGATAGAAACCAGACCTCCTATAGGGACCCCTCTATAATATATCACAGAAGGAACTTTTAATACTTAAGAAGACTCTAGAGGATTTACTTAATAAGGAATTTATTAAGATAAGTAGCTTCTCTACTAATATCTTAATCCTCTTTATAAGAAAACTAAATAAAAGAATATACTTCTATATAAATTATAAAACTCTTAACATTATTATAAAGAAAGATTATTACCTCCTCCCCCTAATATTAAAGACCCTCCAGAAAATTACTACTATCTATTAGTATACTAAGCTTAACATTATTACTATATTCTATAAAATTAGAATTAATAAAATAGATTAGAAGAAAATAGCTTTTCAGATATATTATAGCTTCTTCAAATAAGTAGTATACCCTTTTAGACTTATTAATACTCCCACTATATTTCAACAGTATATTAATAACTACCTATAATAGTTTCTAGATAACTTTATTATAGTATATATTAATAATATCCTTATTTACACTAGTAGCTTACGAAAAAAGTATAAGGAGAAAATCCACTAGATACTTAGCTACCTTACTAATATAAACCTTAAGTTAGATCCTAAAAAATATAAATTCTCAGTTACTATAGTTAAGTATATTAAGTATATTATAACAGCTAGAAAAAACCTCTCTTATAATCCTAAAAAGTTAGAAATTATTACTAACTAACTTCCCCCTAGCTTACTGAAAAATATCTATAGTTTCTTTAGGTTTATAAACTACTATAAAATCTTTATACTTCAGTATAACGCTATTATAGAGCCCTTAAACTACCTAACTTAGAAGTTAGTTTCTTTTAACTAGAGACTAAAGTAGCAGGAAACTTTCCTCACACTGAAACGACTCTTCACTACAGAACTGGTCCTGCAGATATTTAATCCTAACGCTCTAATAATAATAGAGACAGACTATTTAAAATATACTCTAAGAGGTATATTAACCTAAGCTAATAAGGCTGAAGTAAGGCACCTAGTAACTTTCCACTCCTAATATCTAACTTCTATGGAGTTTAATTACCTAATCTACAATAAGAAACTCTTTATAATACTAGAATATTTATAGATATAAAAAGCGGAGCTATAAAGTATTAAGAGGTTTAAAATCCTCACTAATTATAAAAACCTTAAATACTTTATAAAGAAATAATAGCTTACAGAGAGGTAGAACCAGTAAGTAGAGAAGTTATCTTAATATAACTTTTACCTTAAATACTAACTGGGTATTTAAATAGTAACCTCTAATATCCTCTCCCAGAAGGAATAGAATATCCTTAAAAGGTAAGATAATAAGAAGTAATAGAGATAGGTAATATAAATTATCCCAGACGCCACTATCCCCACAGAGCCCCAGGTAGAATATATAAATATTATTAGTATCTAGGTTTTCAAAAGAAGACTAAACCTGTAAGAGATATAAAACCACACCACTAAGAGAGACTCCTTATACTAATAGATTTTTATAGCAGTATAGTAGGAAGAATATAACTTCCCCCCTAACTTCTATATTAAGATCTAAATTACTAAATATATTATTAATATACTGAGACAGCTTACCTTCAGAGAAAAACTTTAAATACTAAGTAGCAAAAAGAGTAATAGCCTCCTTAATAAACTTAAAACTAGACTGATATAAAAGTTACATAACTCCTCCCCTACAGACTACCTAGAGTATAATAATACACTAAAGATTGTAAGCTAATAGTTCTACTAACCTAAATAGTTATAGAGCGTCCGCTAATTTATATATAACTATAATATATATAGAAATATTTATATCTAGAAGCAGACTAAAAAAAAATTCCTAAAACCCCTACTAATACCTAATTAGTTACACTCTAATCTGTTAATAAACTTTATTACTAACTTACCTCCCACGAAAGGATAAAATAGTTATTACCTCTAGGTTATTATTAATTAACTAAGTAAAACCTCTATATTAGAAAAGATAGATATAATAAAGGTAGAAATATATACCTAGTAGTTTCTTAATTACTACTATAAATTCTATAGAATACTACATTCTATTATAAATAATAAAGAATCTAACTAAATAAGTTACTTCTAGAAGGAATTCTGTAGGTTAATAAGTATTATATGCCTGCTGAATACTAATTACCACCCGCAAACTAACAGAATTATAAATAATATAACTAGGAGATCTAAGTAGTTTTGAGGGTATTTACCTACTAGTCTCAGGATAACTAAAGTAACCTACTACTTATTATATAGTTAGCTCTCTATAACTAGCAGTATAATATAATAGGGACTATATTTTTCTTTATAGATTATAAATATTATATTAACTCTATCCTAATTACTAAGGAGTATATAGAACTACTTAATAGTAGTGAAGCTGTAGCTTACTAGCTAGTTGAGAGAATATAGTTAGTAATAATATATATCTATATAGAGATAGCTACCACTCAGTAGAAGTTAGAAGTTTAAGTAAATAAGATTTAGTCTCCTATAGATTAATATTAAGTTAGTAATAAGATATAGTTAAATATATCTAACTATAAGTCGCTAAAGTTAAGCTAAAAACTAACCTAGCTGTATTATAAATATATAGTAGTAAAAATCCTCTTACTGTATGTTATAAAGCTAGATACCCTAAGGTCTATTTACTTATAGTTCTATATAGATTTACTCTAGAAAGCTGCCACTAATTTGCTACCTAGGTAGGTTATAGTTAATAGCTAGCTGCCACTACTAGTAAATAATAATAGAGAAGTTAAATAGCTAGTTAAAAGTATTCTTACTGCAAGGATGTATTAGGTGGGGAGAGGATACTAATAAGAGGTCCTTATTAAATAGGAAGGATATATAAACCCTATATAAGAGCCTATCGACGCTATTACGGACATAGCAGCCCTGGAGCAGTATAAGGTAATATATAGGCTAATTGTAGATAATAATGGAGACCTAACCTACAGCCTCCAGCCAGGCAGCAGCTGGGGAGGAGAGAGGTAATATTACAGGCTATACTCAGATATCCAGCTAGGGCTGTACCTAGGTATCTAAAGCTAACCCCCTCCCTCAGGTGGGGCCCCAGTAGGCTCTATATAGCATTATATATATAGACTTTTCCACACACTTATAAAAGCTTCTCTTTTACTCCTTAGTTCTAAATAAACAGTATTTTACGCTACCTTCCGGTTAAATAAGTCCAGATCCAGCCCTTCACAACTAGTAAGATACTAAGCTAAATTACCTCTCTTAATTATAGAGGAGTAACTACTTAGAGATTATAACTATTAATATTTAATATAACTAATAAATCCTTAAATATTATATATCTTATAAGAAGTTAAATATTCTAGTAGTATAGTTAATATAATATAAATTTTCTTCTAGATATTATTACTACTAGATATATATTATAGAGACTATTTAAAAACCCCTAAAAAGTAATAAATAACTTTAGTATTAGTAATTAGGATATTCTAGGAGAGAGTTTCTTAACTACTTTGTCTTAACTATATATAGTATTTATATTACTAATAGTTATTTAAAATATAATATATATTAACCTACTTAGAGTATATATAAAGCTTGCGGCGTTAGTAAAGTAAAATAGATTATTTACTATATAGAGCGTAAGAGTATCTTATATAATACCTCTAGAGAGTATATTATATTTAACTTTCACCCTTATTACTAAAATTATCGTAATTATATCTCTTTCTTAATATTTATAGATAAAATTACTAACTACTTATAAGACTTTTATTTTATAGACTATACTGAAGTTATTATAACTATAATATTTAATAACTTTATCTTACTTTTTAAATACTAATATAATATTAATATTAAGGTTTTTAAGTATAATAATAAGGTTTCTAGATATAAGAGGCTGAAAGCTACTCTAACTACTTAAAATATTCATTTTAAGCTATCTATATTATATATATAAAGTTAAAATAGTGAAGTAGAATATATTAGAATTATTATTAAAACTCATATAAAAGCTATAAGAGAAGGAAGTAAATTACTCTATAATCTCTAGCTTAAAACTTTATAAACGGCAGTATTTCTCTATAACTATATACTAATAAGCTTCTTAGGTTAGTAAATACTATACTAAAAGCTTTATAAAGTTACTTAAAAAGATAATATTATAAAGCTAGACTTAGCTTACCTTCACGTATATAGTTAAAATATTTTATTCTTACTACAGATGTAAAACTTAAACGTGATTACCTTACTTACCTCGAGAAGTATACTTTTATCAGCTTTTTAGTTAGTTATATTTTAACTAACCAGTTTTAAGTGTAGAATTCTTTATAAAATAAAATTATTATAACTTATAACATCTCTTTTAATAAGATAATATTTTTAATAGTAATTTAACCTCTCTATAAGATAATTTTAAGAAATCTAACCTTAATAAGGTCTCTTATTAGTTATAAAAGTAATTAGTTGCAGTAAAGCTATATAAAACTAACTTAAATACTTACTTAAATCTAAGTGAAGAGCCTAATAAAATTATCTATACTAAAAATATAAAGGGTAGCTATAAAAACTTAAAATCTTATATCTATATTATAGCTAACTCTAAACTCTCTGAGATCCTATATAAAACTATAAAGTTTATATTATTAACCTCTCTAGAGTTACCTACTATATTCTTTTATAATCTTATTTATATAAATAAGATTATAGGGGGGTAAGGAGATTAGATACCTCTAGAGAGGGTTAAATATAAAAGATAGATAGAATACTATACTAAAGTAGCTAGGAGGTCTTTATTTAATATTACTTTTTTAGCTAACGCCTTTTAGTTATTTTAAGATATTTCTAAATACTCCCACTTATAATTATAAAATTATATATATTATTCACTAGAGAAAGTTCTAAAAAGTTAAACTTTAAGAGGACTCTAAAGATTTATTATAAATCTGAAAAATAAATTTTAACTATAAGGTAGATTAGATAATAGAAAATACTTAAAATATAAGAAAGTAGAAACTTTCACTCTAGAAATCTTATAGTAGAAGTTATTACTATTATCTATATCTCACTTAGTAGTATTTACTTATCTATACGCTAAAGTTATAATAGTAGCTGAAAAAGCTTATCTTAAAAGTTATATTAAATTACGCTCCTAGAGTGAAGTTAGTAAAACTTTTATAAGGAACTTAAAAATTCTAAGTTATTATTAAGTTTATATTTATAAGCTTAATAAATATAGATACCTCCTCAAAATTAAGATTTAGCTTATTATTTATAGGGACTAATAATTATAAGATAACTATAAAACTTATATAATTATTTTAGTAAGTATATCTTTTTAAATCCTTATAGTAATTACTAACTACTTTAATCTTAAGTTACTTTAATATAATATAATTAACATTTTTATCTAAATAATACTTAATAAGGTAATTTATATAGAGATACTATCTAGTTATTAAAAGTTTAGAAAAATCTACTATCTAAATAAAATATTTTATAATTTTTAAAAGTCTCCTCTCCTCTAGTAGTATTATCTAGAGGTAGACTCTAAATATTTTAGTTTTAAGTTTACTGTAGGAAAGTTATATTACTAACTTAAGAGGTATATTATTTTCTTTTTTTATATTAATAATTATATATTTTCCTTCCCCTCAGAAGAAATATCTAAAATATTTATACTATTAGTAAACTTCTAAAAGAAATATTATCTTAAGGGAGGTAAAAACTTATAATAATTCCTTAGTATTAAAGTTATTTAAGATTAAATAGTATAATTACTATAGCTCTCTTAAGTAGTTTATATTAAAAAGTTCCTTAAGTATCTTATAAAATATATATAATATATTAAATAGTTTAACACTCCCCTCAAACTTAAAAAACTCTTCTTATAGTATAATTAAGCTTCCTATATAGAGATTAAATACTACTAATAAGATATTAGCTTTATTAATTATATTATAGTTATAATAAGACTAAATATTATTTATATAGCTAGCTAATTATCCTATTTTAACTAGAACTTTAAAGATAACTACTAAGTTAAGATTAAGTAAATAATATAATACTTTAGTAAAACTAAGGATCTCTACCTTAAATTTAACTATAAGCTGATTAATCTATAGGATAGTCTAATTATTACTATAGATACTAACTTTACAGATAATAGTAAGAATCAAAAAAACTCTCAAGCTTATATTATATACCTCTTTAGTAACTTTATAATATAGTAAGCTAATAAATAAAATATTATAACTACTTTAATAACTAAAGTAGAGCTTTAAATACTATTATGAATAGTATAAGAAGCTATTTTCACTAGCTACCTTATTATCATATTTTAGGTAGACTTTATAATAAATACTTTTAGTGGAGGTAAAGTATATAAACTTTATCTAGTACTCTAAATCTAGTGTAATAACTAGTAAATAATATATTTTATAACTACTGAAATAGTATAATTATATATAAAACTATAATATATTAATATCTATAACTATTAACTATAGTAAGAAACTTAGTAAAGATACTTTAAAATTAAGTATATACTCTTAAGAGATTTTATAGCTAACAGTCTTATAAAACCTCTCTAAAGCTACTAATTTAACGTTTTTATTATTTAGATTAATATAATAAACTAGTTAAACTATCTAAAAATATAGTAAGAAGAGGAATTTCAAGGGGAACTACTTATATTAGTATTTAAAAATCTTAATAAGGCTCTTAACTACTAGTTAGAATTTATAGATCCTAACTCTAATTATAATATAATTAAAAAAGAACTTAGAAGTATCTAAAATATCTAAAGCACCAGGAAGTATCCTTAGTTTAGATAATAAGGAACACCTAAATAGCCTATAAATAATATTACTCTTCTTACTATAGGAGTGGAGGTTTAATAAGAGTAATAGGACTGTAAAAAAAGTCTCTTATAAGATATAAATAGAGTATTTAAACTAGCGTTATTTCGAAAAACTAGCCTATAGGTGTAGCTTTTAAGGCTAGAGAGATATATCAGAAATAATATATTCGAGTAGTAGAGTTTACATTATTTAAGTCTCAGGCACTCGTGGCATCTCCACAGGCTTCATCCTACTTAACCTAGTTAAAATAGAGCCCCACGCAGTATATATAGCTACGTTTAGTTACACACAATACACACCAGATTTTACCCCCTAATTATATGCAACAGGAGGGTATACTACTACATACGTAGCAGTATATATAGTTACTATATACCCTACGGTATAGCGTAACTGATAATAACTTAAGTAGCAAATAGAGTATCTTAACTATAATCTTAACTTTATAATATTTAACCTCTCTAATATATATCTATATATCTTTATTAATAGCTTTTTTACTAATAATACTAACTTTATATTTTAACTGAAACTTATAATAATTTTAAATTAGAAAATTATAACTAGTAATAGTTAGTTTAACCTCTATAGTAATCTTATATATTAGTTATTTACTAAAAGTAAAAAGGTTACTAGAAGTATACTTACTTTGGAAGTTTATACTATAATAGCTAGTATAAACTTTACCTATATTATAGCTATATTACTTAAGAAGATTCTTAAATATTAAAAGCTTTCTTAAATTCTAACTATTATATATACTAACTTATATTTAATTTGTAAATACCTTATAAAGATAAATATCACTAAAAAGAAGTATTTAATAATTACTATTATAATATTAAGGTAGTTATATAAATACTGTAAGTTATATAAGATATACTAAATTAATAAAGATAATAATATTACTAATATCTTTATAAAAATACTTTAAATTATATTCTTAACAGATTTAATAATTTAAATTATTTAACTATTTAAATAAAGAAATAGGTAACTTAAGTAAAGTAGCTAAAAGGGTATTTAGATATTATTTAGGTAGAAGAATATAAATTATGAAAGACATGATTTTTTATATTAATGAAGATATTAGAATATATAGTAAAAAGAAATATTACTAATATTATTTATACTATACCGTAGGGTATATAGTAACTATATATACTACTATATATATAGTGGTATATTCTTTATATTCTACTGGTAATAGATATTAGCTACCTTTTACTTACTATAGCTTTATAGTATAATAATTAGTAAGTAATTACTATACTATAAATCTAAAGTCTTATATAATCTATATACTATATAAATATAATAATAATACTACTCAGAATATGAGAATACTAGTTTATATCTATATGGTAAGATTATATATAGTATATAATAACCCTAATAATTAAACTAATAATAATTTATTTGTCGGTAGTATAATAGCTATGGGGCTATTAGGGCCCTATAGTATACTGACTATATAGCGTAACCTAGTGGCAGAGACTAGCTACTAGTAATAACTAGCTACTAGTTATTACTACCTACTAGGTAATTAGTAACTAATTACCTAGAGTATCTAGATCTAGTCTATATGTAGCCTATAGGCTATATACTATAAATATTAATATTTTTAACTTTATTAGTATACTATATATAATAATATATATCATATATTTTCCTCTAGTGAAATTAATACTAATTAGTAGTTAACTTTATTATTACTACTTACTGTAAATTAGTAAGATTTATTCAGATAGAAATAGTAATAGAAGATTATTAAGCTTAACTTAAAGTAAGACTATTAATCTCTTAATCTCTTTAGATATTTTTAATAATAACCTCTCGCCTAACTTAAAGTAAAGTGATATCTCTTTAATGAATATATTAATATATCTTAATTCTAGTAGCTAGATATTTATCTATATTGAAAATTAACATATAGAAAAAATATTAAAAATATCTTATATAAGTATATTTATTAAATATTTTTATTATAAAACTTACTAGATTTCTATAATAAAGAAATTTATAATATTCTAAGTTTCTCTAAATCTCCTTATATTTCTCTTTTTTTTCCTTATATTCTTCTATTTTCTTTTCTCTCTTTCTTTATTTAACTAGTAAATAGTCTTTCTCTCTGAGATTAAATTTTACCTATATAATACTAATAGATAGGATTAGTAAATAGTAAAAATAAAGTCTCTTATTTCTCTCTATCTTTCCTCTTTTAATTCATACTTCTTTATAATTTCTCTATAATTAGGAAATAATTAGTAAAATATCTAAATTAGTAGAACTTCTTAAAAGATTTTTTAAAATCCTCAATATAATAAGTAATATAATCTCTTTAGGGGTAAGGATACTAATAAAACTAGACTTTCTTCTTAATAGTAAGATCTTTAGTAAGTAAAAAGTTTTTAATTCTATTATAAAGTATAATCCTAACTAGATTAATAACTAAATAGTATAAATTTGTGATGAAACGTGTGGCCACGTAGGCTATGTAACTGGGCTACGGGCTACAGCCTAAAGACCATATTTCAAGGGTTTAAATACTCTATATATCCCGCATTTTAGCTATAAGAATATAAGCTATTTTGTTTCCTTATAAACCCTCTATATAGTATAAAAAGGCTCCTACTAGGAGCCTCTACTATATTCTCACAGTTATAAGCTTAGTTTAGTCTGGTTTATAATATTTTCAGACGCTTTTAATAACTTCTACCCTCTTTTATTATTAATTTATATATAGCTTATACTTATAAGAACCTCTATTTAATCCCTCTTTTTAATATATATATAGTGCTACCTATCTTGAAGCGCCCCTATATTACCTTTCGATATTATAGTCAACTTTTCGACGTTATAGTTAACCTCTTGAGGGTGCTTTTCAGATACCCTTACTATACTATTTTCAACCAGTAACCTCTCCCTCTTTTAACTTTACTTCACTCTTTATCTTTCTATCTCTATTATATTTAGATTAGTTACCTATAAAAAGGCGTTCCTTTAGTAATATCAATAGACTTAGCCTATAATAGTTATATCTAATAAACTTCTTTTTAGATATACCTTATATCTTAAGTATTTAATATATCTGGAGGGGTGGAGAAAGCTGAAGAGCCTGAATAAGAAGCTTCAGTAAAGCTAGGCTATAGAGTGAAGTTAATATTCAAAATAATATTATTCAGACTATATACTTAAGATGGTTAAAATACTAACCTTAAAAGTGGCTATCCTAACAGTCTGGAAAGAATTTAAGGGATCTTCCTTTTTATAATAATTTTAATAAATAGTAAATATTTTAACTAAGTAATACTTGAAGTATACTTTCTAGGCTGTTATGAGAATAGGCTTTATATATAAAATATTATGAATATCCAGTAGGGCTTCAGCCTTATTAGGACTAAACGCCTGAAATAGTATCTCTATTACTATTAGTAGGATAGAGTATATAGACGTAAGGATTATAGTAAGTAGAAGCTACTCTAAAGAGGGTATCTCTAGTGATCTTATTCAGCTTAGAAAGCTATATTTTATATAGTATACTCTTAAGCTTAATATTTTCAAGCTTATATTTTAATCTTAAGTAGCTATATATCTCTAAGTAATAATAAGAAGGTAGTAGTACTAAGAGTGTTAGAGATACTTAAAAACTATATATAGAGTCTCTCTATTTTTTAGAATGTTTGAAAGGGCTAGGGGAGGCTATTTTCAGATAGTAGAGGCTATTTAGGATTATTATTTTTATATAAATGCTGGAGAGCTTGAAGGTTCTATTACTCTCACTTTAGCTTGAGGCTTTTCTCGCCTATAGCTTAACACTCTGTTACTTTCGCTCTAAAAATAGTTATTTGAATACTTTGATATTTAGATAAACTATTAGGAATATCTTTATTCAGACGTAAGGTAACCCTTACGCCTGGGGAGGTGTGTGATGAAATGTGTGGCTATATAGGCTATATAACTAGGCTATAGGCTACAGCCTAAAGACTATATTTTAAGGGTTTAAATACCCCACATATCCCGCATTTCAGCCATAAGAATACAAGCTATTTTACTTCCTCACAAACCCTCCATACAATACAAAAAGGCTCCTACCAGGGGCCTCCACTATATTCTCACAAAATTATAATAATATACATATATAATTACTTTTTAGTAGAGATTTTCTAAACTCTTTTAAGGATAATTTTAAGGATTAGTTAGAAGATATATAAGTTATTATAGATAGATAAATACTTTAGTATTTATAGAATACTCTCCTTATCTATAATATTAAAATTAATATAAAAGGTAAGTAGATTTACTAAATCCTTATAAACTTAATGAAGTAAGAAAAGTTTATCCTATAAACTAAGAAAGAAATCTAAAAGATAATTATAAAATTATAGAATTTTAAAATACTTATTAATAGCTAACCAAGTTTCCTTAATAATATTATTTTTACTTAGTAGATATATTCTATAATTTAGAAATAATAATAAAAAGTAATCTATTAAGATCTTATAAAATTTAATATTTATCTAGCTACTTTAAGGAATTAGTCTTAAGAAATATCTTAATAAATAGAGAGATTTATAGTTAACTTACTATTATTAGTAATAAATATAACTTCTTAATAATAAGGATAACTTAAATAATAAGATTTTTAAGATTAATAAAAATAATAACTTCTTTATAACTAAGACTAATAGTATAAACTTTCTACTCTACTTTCTATAGTATCTTCACTATATATTAACTTTATAAATAATTACTAAGAGACTGGATCTCTCTTTATTAATATACTAATAGCTAAGAATATAATTAATTTAATAAAGATATATAACTCTAAGATAAAGTATAGAGGAATTCTCTATAATATCTTTAAATTAAAAATGTATATTTTTAGAAACTACTATCTAAAGTTAGATATATCTAACTATATATAAGCTAGAGTTTTTTTAATTATACTGAAAGATTAGATTCTTAAATATTATTTTAACTATTTTAGTAATCTCCTTAATTTTATAATATTTTATAATATAGTTTACTATATTAAGAACTATTTTGAAAGTAATAAAAGTTAATAGGTTTATTTTACTAACTAGTATAATATAATATTCAGAAGTATTATTACTAATAATTAAGATAAAATAAGAAAGGAGGTATTTAAGATCTTTTTTACTAAGTTAATATATATTTAGAGAATCTTCCCTCTTAAATAGTATATTAATTTCAGTTTCTAAAACTACCTCTTAAGTATATACTGAGGGATATTAGAATACTAATTAGCTTTCTTTAGCTTTATAGTAATATATTAGAGAGTCTGTAACTAATTATAATCTATAGTTAGTATTACTATAAGTCTCCCTCCTATAATATTCTAATATATACTTAAAGATACTAATAATCCTAAGGGATCTTTATTAATTAGTATAAATTAATATTAAACTAACTAGATATATAATTTACCTTAGAGCTCTTACTGAAGATATAAATATAACTATTAAGAATATTCTTAAGTATTATTTAGAGGAGGATATCACTTAATCTCTACTATTTTATATAGCTAATTTAATAAAACATACTATATATATAATAAATTTAGTTACTAATTAATAAGATACTCTCTTAATGAGGGAAGAGATTTTTATAATTAATATAAATTTATTTATTATATAGTAGATATATTAATATCTATTAATTACTACTTTTTTATATAATATAAAGAAGTAAAAAGTTTAATTAATAACTTTAGAGATATTTATAAGATTATTATTAAAGATAATATAGTAATATATTACCTCTAAAACTACTAACTTAAAAACTAACCTGAAATATTTAGTTCTCTAAGTAATTTTTTAAATAATTTTATAACTTCTTACTTTAAAGAATAATTTATACTTCTAGATAGTTAAAAGATTATATGGATCCTCTAGAACTAAGTAGTAATCTATATTCTAATAAAAGAAAATAATATAACTAAGGAGATTATTACTTTAATATTTATATTTATCCTTAAAGGATACTATTTAGATATAGTTTTCTAAGGAATTTTATCTAACTTAAATATTACTAGTTATTTTATAATTAGCTACTCTCAGTTTAATATTCTAAAATAAACTATCTTTCCCTCTTTTTTCTTAAAAACTTCTAGAGGAGGATTAATCTCTATTTATTTTAGAAGAGGTAAATTTATAAAAATAATAAATATAGTTAATATATTTATACTATTTAGCATAATAATATTCTATATAGTTTCTTATAAGATTCTATTTCTATTATATCTTACTAATATAAATTATCTAGATATTATTTTTAATAATATTTATAATTAGTTATATTAAAATAAGAAAGTTATCCTAATTATATATAATTAGGAATACTTATAAATATTATTAGATAAGAAGGAGATATTTACTTCCTTATATCTAATAGAAATTAAGATTTAGAGACTTTATTATTATTTTCGATATCCATCTATTATACATTTTTAAGAAATTCTCTATAAACCTAGATATTCTATTAATTAAGAAGCTTTTATAGCCCTTACAAAATACTACTATTAGTATTAGATATATAATATTACTCTCTCTTAATTTAGATTTACTCTCTATAATAATATTAATTTTAACTTGAAAGTTATTATTAATATTTTTTATCTTAAAAGTAACTATTCTATCTTCTATATTATTAATATAGCTATAGTTTTTAATACTACTTAATTCTTACTTAATATTTTAGTAAAATATATATAGGAAGTTTTTAAGATATACTAAATTAATATTTACTTAGATCTATCTAACTCTATATTTACTAATATTAGAATAAAATTCTAATCTAAAGATTTCTACTTAGAAGTTAAAATAATAGGTTTAACTATTAGAATTATATTTATTAAGATTTATAATAATATTAGTAAGGTAGAATATTATTATATCTTTCTCTATTATATATATAAGATCTATTATTAAGAATATTTATTATTATTATAAGAATATTACCTCTAGGTTACTTATAAGTTAATAAATAATACTATCAGTCTGAATAATCTTATATTCACACTCCTTATCTTTAGAGTTTACCTCTAGTTTACTGAGGATTCTACTTTATCTCTAGAAATAATCTTATAAATATAGGTAGTCTAAATAGTAACTAAAGCTATCTACTATAAATATATAAAAAACATTATTAATATTATTATAGCTACTTATAATAATCCTAATATATTATAAGTTATAAGTTTCTTACTATAATCTCTTATATATATATAGTAGGAAAAGAAAAGTTAGTAAGATTCCTTCTACTTACTTATTACTTATAGTGAAATATATATTATTAACTTTCTTTATAGTTTTTAAGAGTTCTACTTAACTACTATAAAAATATACTATAAAAGTAATAATATTTCTCCTTAATTATATATTTTAGTAGAAATATAAGAATATTTCTAATATAGATATAATAATAGTAATACTAATAAAATTAGAGGTTCTTCTTAAAAAATCTTATCTACTTTAATCTTAATCTTTATTATCTTTAAATCTCTAAATACTTTAGAGGTATTAGAAGATAATAGTATCCTCCCTTTTTATATTAAAAATAATATACTACTACTTTCTCATAAGAGTAAATATACTAAATATTAGAGAATAATAAAGTTATTCTTTAAACTCTTAAAAGTTATATTTGACTAGAAAAACCTCTCTTAATAAGAAAATAGCTAATAAGACTAATTTATAGTTTTCCTTATAGTTAAGAAAGAAGCTAACTTAACTCTCTCTTAATCTTTCTACTAAAAAGAGATTATTACTATTTCTAACTTTCCTTATAAGAGGTTAATAAAAAAGGAAGTAGGAAATATTATTAATAATAATATAATTAAGATTATTTAGTATAATTCTATTCTCTATAAAGATTATACTATTTTTAAATCTTAAATTATTAATAAAATTAAGAATAAGAATAGTAATTAAGTATATAAGAAATTAAGATTTATAATTTAAAGTTTTAGAAATAATAGGAAATTTATAATCTTTATTTAGTCTCCTATAATTTAGAGAAGTAGCTAAAGATTAATTATAGTTATTACCTCTATATTAATAAAAAATAAAAGTTTCCTCCTCTAGCTAAAAGATATTATTTAGATTTATATTTAAGTTGAAATTAAATTTATAAGATATATTATAGCTAAATTACCCATTTACCTTAAAAACTAATACCCTCTAGAATTTATAATAATAATTATTAAACTATTTTATAGTTTAGCTAAAATTAGTATTTACTAGTAAGTAATATATTTAAAATATTATAAAGAATAATTATATAGAGAGATATCTACTTATAATTTTTACTTCCTTATCTCTCAACTTAATAATAAAGTATTTAGTATAATTAGTATATAAACTAATAATATTCTCAGTTTTTCTAATATTATTTTTACTTAATAAAAAGATAAAGAATTAGTAAAAATCTTCTTTATAATAAAATTTAAGATCTTCCTTATAGAATTAATATTATTAGTATTTAATAGTAATATACTTTCCCTCTAAAGTGAAAACCTCTTTCTTAAGTAGAAAAATTAAAACTATAAACTTACTATTATTAATATTCTTATAAACTCTAAGATATTTAAAAAAAAGCTATATTAAATAATATATATATATAATATATATTATTTTAATTTACTAGTCTAAAATATTTTTTAACCTCTTATATATAATATAATAATAATAACTTTTTAGTGATAATATTATTTCTCTTAATAAGTATATTAAATAGTAAATAGAATATTTAAATTAAAAGTTAACTTTTATCCCTCTTAATCTCTCTAAAATATATTTCTATATTTTTATAAATAGTTTTTTTACTAATAATATTAATTTATTATCTTAATTATAATTTATAATAATTCTAAGCTAAAAGATAGTTACTAGTGAAGGTAAGTTTATAATTTAAGGTAATCTAGTTTATTATTTTTAACTAAAAATAAAAAAAACAACTAGAAATATTTTTATTTTAGAGATCTATATTATAGTTACTAATATAAACTTTATATATACTATTATTATATTTTTATAAAAATTATAACTTATTATAACTTTCCTCTTATCTCTATAGTTATCTATACTAATTTATACTTATTATATAAATACTTTATAAAGCTTAATATTATAAAAGAAAAGAAACTTATAATTAATATTATAGCTTTAAGGTAATTATATAGATGTTAAGAACTCTATAAAGTATAGTAAATTAATAGTAAGGATAACCTTACTAATATTTTTACTGAAAAGTCTCTAAACTATACTCTAGAGAGATTTATTAATATAAATAATATAATAGTTTATTTAGAAGAATAAATTACTTATTTAGAATAAAAAGAGGAAATTCAGAAGGTTATTTAGTTAAAAAATATAGATTATTTAATTAATTTTATCTTATATATAGAGATATAATATACTATACTTAAAAAGTAAAAAGGAAGTTTGCTAATATTAGTAATATAATAACTATAAAGCTATTAAAGCCCTATAGTATACTGACTATATAGTGTAACCTAGTAGTAGAAACCAGCTACTAGTGATGACTAACTACTAGTTATTACCATCCACTAGGCAATTAGTAACTAATAACCTAAGATACCTAGATCTAGCCTATATGTAGCCTATAGGCTACGCACCACAAATATCAACACCTTCAACCCTATTGGTATACTATACGTAATAATACGTATAATATACCTTCCCCTAGTGAAACTAATATTATTATAATATATACTTTTTACCTAGTTAGTTTTTTAATATTATGAGAATCTTAATTATTATATATAATTAGATAGTAAAATCTAGTATATATTATATTTAACTAAATATAGCTATATATACTACGTAAGACTTTATTTTAAGTAGCTAAAGTAGAGTGAGGCCTGTGGAGACACTGCAGGTACCTGAGGTGCAAGCGGTGCAAACTCTAACCCTCAAACACGTTATTCCTGATATCTGTATCTGATAGTTTATTTTTGGTACATAGAGCCTGAAGCCAAGACCTTTGACTGACATGCAGGGTGGTAGGATTCGACGGGGCATTATAACCCGAATTCACCGGATGCAACTCCATATTTATATAAATTAGCTTCCCCCGTACATTAATCAGACCTAAAACCTCGCGAAATCCAATCCCTGCTCGCCTTCGTCAACTCGTTAGCGTGTTCATACCATCATCACGACTACTTGGGACCACCCTGCTTGGCAGCGGCCACGGCCGCCATCCTGGCTTTCCGAGCTGCGCGCCAGCCGGGAGACTTGAGTCTCAACACTACGATGCACGTCAGCAACACTCAAGAAGCCGTTCCCGTCAAGAGGCCGACTCACCGATGACGGCCGAGCCGACGAGGACGAGGTCCAAGAGCGCCAGGCCGGTGAAGCACCACCCGCTGCCCATCCTGGACACGAGCGAGGGGACGACGAGAGCGGCGACGGCGGCGCCGGGGTTCCGGAGCATGTTGCCGAGCGCAAACGCGCCGGCTGCCTGCTGGGCGACGCACTCGGTCAGGAAGGCGGTTGTGGCGACAAACACCCAGTTCATCCCGAATCCAGCTACGCGGGTCGCACCGGGGGTTAGTCGCGTGATGCGTCGTTACAAACTTTGCGCGTAACAGTGTGTGGTGCGACTCACTCAGAAAGGTGGCCGCGAGCACGGCGGCCGGGTGGATGGACTTGTCGACGAGCCAGCCGTACGCGAGGCAGCCCGCGGCGCAGACGAGGACGCCCCAGATCTGGTCCGAGAGCCTGTGTTCCGGGTCGACGTGGTTGTCCGCCGAGGCCGCGAGGGCGCGGGCGCGCTTCCAGTCGGAAACGCGGCCGCCGACGAGGGAGCCGACGATCATGGCGACTCCGACGGCGAGGAAGCCTGCGCCGACGGCGGCCGAGGACCAGTTGTAGCGCCGGGACAGCTCGGTCGGGAGCTGGACGGCGATGGCGAAGTATGTCGAGTAGAGCATGGCCGTGTTGAAGGTGACGATGCCGATGGGGGGGTAGGTGAACAGGCGCCAGTATCCGATGAGGGTCGGCTTCGGGGGCGCAGGTCCTCTTTGCGACTCGGGGGCCAGGGGGGAGGACAGGCGGGGGGGGAAGAAGAGGATGCCGGACTCGGAGTAGAGGTTTCCGTTTCCCACCCTGGCGCGGAGGGTTTCTGGCAGCGAGAAGATGACGACGAGCCAGAGAACGAAGCCGGAGATGGCTACCCCCTCAGTCAGCTCGTGATGGGAGTCGAGGTGAGAGACGCGTGTCCGACTTACCCAGGAAGCCAAAGATCCATCGCCACGAGGCCACGGTGAGCGCGCCGCCGAGTACGGGACCCAGAACGGGGCCGAGCTGGGGTCCGATCAAGAAGATGGCCATGGCGCTCGCCCTTTTCTTGGGCTCGGTGACCTGGGAATGTGTATCAGTACGACGTGACGATGGTCCGGCTGCTCAAAGGGCACATACATCTGCGACAGTTCCAGCACCCATTGAGACGACGGCGGCAGAGCCAAAGGCCTGCACGATGCGGAGGAAGACGAGAGCTCCATAGTTTGCCGGGATCGCAGCGAGAAGGATGTTGGCGCCGATGTAGATGGCAACGGAGATGATGTAAAGAGGCCGGCGACCTTTCCAGTCGGCGAAGCTGGACCAGAACAACGGCTGTACGGGATCAGCTACAGATCCACATAATCCCGAGGGCAGCCACCAGGACTTACACCAATGGCAAAGGTCAGCATGAAGACGGAGACGGAGACGTTGATCGCGGTGGCGCTGGCGTGGAACTCATTTTCCAGCACCGGCAGCGCAGGCAGGTAGATGTTGCCGGCCAGCGGGCCAAAGCAGCCGGCAACGGTGACGACGGTCAAGATGAAGCGCTTCCGCCATGGCGAGAATGCCGTGTATGCTGGTGGTGCGCCCGCCTTCTTCTCGGGGTCTGGCTGGACGGTCTGTGATGGTTGCGTCTGTGGGCTGGGGGCTGGGGAGTGTTGCGAGACTGGCGACGACGGCTTGAGAGGGGTGACTGTGCCCGACGTGACCGGAGTGAGGTCGGCCATTGTGATGAGAATGAGAATTATGAGAAGAAACAACTAGAATTAGAGAGAGTACGATGTTGCTTCGTCGTTGTCTGCACGTGGCTTATACTCTGTAGTGAAGAGTGCAACAAGATCAATAGTAACAGCGATGATAACAGCAGAATAACTCGAACACGAGAAGCCCCTGTTCAGCAGCAGCAACTTGGGCGGTCAACAGGATGATTTTGAATCAAATCGAGGCCACCAGACAAAAGGACTTGGATGGAAGGGGTGGTCGCTGTTGCGCTGCAGATCATCCCGCCGGACCCTTGCACACAAACCATCCCAGTCGAACGAAGCCTTCCCCAGTCGACGGAGAGGAATACGTAGTAATAGGATGAGAGAGGCTCCGCTTGGAGCTGAGGGACTTGTGTGTGTGTGTGTGTGTGTGTGTAAAGGTCTCCCAAGTACCTGATGTACTCCAAGTACTCACGATACTTGCGATACTTGCGATACTTGAAGCACTTGCATGGATCACGAAGCGACGAGATCCCTGTGCTACCCACCACAGTAGCGCCAAAGAATCAACCAATTCGGTCCAGTCTATGGGAGCACAGAAATCACCTCCGTCAGGCAGCCCTGAAACCGTTCGCTGCCTCTTCTCCTGGCGTCCGTCCGGGTCTCTGCAACGCCCGCAAAGCAGCCTATCGGTGGGAACATCTCTCTCATCCTTATTCTCATCCGCAGGCTCGGCTGGTTATACTGCGTACTGCGTGCTGCGCAAGGTCGTGCATGAGTCGCACAGCCTCTGATGCGTCGTGACGGACAAGTCTTCCGAGGCCGTGAGTCGTGACCGAGATCGACCTCAAAAGCGACCAGCCCGACGACGACGACGACGCCCAGCCACCCGACCTAACCTGAGCCTGCAGCTGCGGCCTATTTTGAGCAGAGGTCCTTGTCACATGCCCGTCACCGGTTCTCCATCTGTTTCTCTGGGCTGACTGACCTTGGGACGGAATCACAAGCGGTAGGGCTGAGGCAGAGGCAGAGGCAGAAGAAGCAAATCCCATCGCCGAGACGTTCATCCCAACCCTTGTTGCAAGTTGGAGTTTGACTCTGCAGTTCATCTCACCTTGGAGCTCCGCTTAGACGCAGCTTATAAGCAAGCGTATTGCATCCGGGAGACTGTTCTCGACTTACCAAAAGACAAGACACCATACTCCGGGACCTTGAGCCTACATCATGCTCTTCCTACTTGCAGAGCTTCTGCTCTTGAGCACGCTGCTCTCGGGCTTGGTTTACTACTTTTTCCTACTGCCACCCAGATATCCCCAGAACATCCCTGCCATACCCTTCTGGGTGGCTCTCATTCCGTTCTTCAAGGACGTCGACCAGTCGGATATCTTCCGCACCTACATCGACCGGCCACTCCGGACTCACGGCGCCGTGAAGCTCTTCTTCGGGGCGCAGTGGAACATCTTGGTCCATCGACCCTCCTACCTCGCCGACATCTTCAAGAACGAGGACCTCTACCAGAAGAGCGGGAACCAGAAGAAGATTCCCCACAGCGTCCTCGCAGACTTTCTCGGTAGGTCATCATTCGCCTCTTCCATGTCAAGTAGTCATTTGCAACGCACAAATCCCTGACCAGGCTAGGCGACAACATCATCTCCGCCCACGGAGATGCGTGGAAAAAGTACCAGTCCGTCGTCAAGCCGGGCCTGCAACGCAACTTTGAGGCTTCCATCATCGCCAAGAACGCAGTCAGCCTGTGCCGGCTCCTTCGCGAGGCCCAAAAGCGGGCCGGCCGTGGGGGCGTCGCCGTGCAGGACCTCCTGCAGCGCTACTCCGTCGCCAACTGCTCCGAGGCCATGCTCGAGACGAATCTCGGTGTGAGTCTTCATCTGGATCTGCCAAGCATGGTGGGGGTGAAGGGGATCGGTTGCTGACTGCAGCCGCCTTGGGTGCGCGGGCGATTTGATTAGGCACTCGACTCGGCAGACGCACCCATCAACATCCTCCAGACGGCGGTCAAGAGGGACATCTTCAAGCCCGTCTTTTTGAACTTCCCCGTCCTCGACCACCCCAGGCTGCGCCGTTTGTTCCCCAGCCGGGCGAGGGCGCGCGAGGTCGTCGCCCGGTTCAAAAACGAGCTCAAAAGTTCTCTGATCCTGGCCCACCAGACGCAGACCCAGACGGAGAAACCCCTGTCGGAGGGCCTCGGCGGTCGCATGGTGCGCGCATTAGAGTCCGGGATCTGGACCGAGAAGCAGTTCCTCGATAATCTCACCGTCACCTTCGTGGCCGGCCAGGAGAACCCGCAGCTGCTGATGACTTCGGCGCTGTACCTGCTGGCGAAGCATCCGGTACGTTCTTCTGCGGTCCGGAATCGGGAGGCCAGGCCCCCGGACGGACTCGGCATCACGGACTCGGCCCCACCCGCAATCTCACCTCTCGCTCCCGTTGCTGACCGACATTTCGCAGGAAACGCAGGAAACCCTGCTGCAGGAAATCATCGCCAAGGGCGCAGTTCCGACGTCAGACTTTGGCCAGGTGGACATGCCATTCCTCACATCCGTCATCTACGAGTGCCTGCGCCTGTTCCCGCCAATCGGCCAGCTCATCAACCGCAGGGCCGCCGCCCCGTGCCTCCTCGGCGGCGAACTCGTCATCCCCGAAGGTGAGGAAACCTACCTACCTACGCGCCAAGCAGCGGACGTCGCGGGTTTCAGATAGAGTAGTAGCCGGCTGACATTTTTTGATTCCTCCAGGCACCTACCTGGGCTACCACTGCCGATCGACAAACTGCGACCCCGTCGCGTGGGGGCCCGATTGCGAACGGTTCGACCCCGGCCGATGGGGCCGCGCGTCCGACGAGATCCGCGACGCCTTCCGCCGGCGCCGCGCCAGGGGCGAGTTCATCTCGTTCCACGGCGGGAGGCGCGCCTGTCTGGGCGAGAGGTTTGCCATGCTCGAGATGCGCGCGACGCTCGTCCAGTTGGTCCGCGGGTTTCGCTGGGCTCTGGATCCGACCTGGGTCGAGAGGATGACCCCTGTGAGTCGACGTCCCACGTCACCGGGGGTAGTTGAACAGAGTCTCTTGGCTGGACGCGTGCTAATTTGAATCTTCTCCATCGCAGGCCGGACCCCTGTACCCCAGGGCCCTGAGACTCATATTCGAAGACAGATTAACGGGGGAAAAGCTCGCCTTGGCCGAGTGAGTCCGGCGGTCCTTCATAAACAGAGGGTAGATGACTCGGAAGATTTAATTTTAAACTTGGTCGACTGTGTTCAGTCTGCATAATGCTTCTTGTGCGAGCTGGCGAACTTGATGCCATCCCTGGCGAGTTCACCCCGTGGGGAAGCATTGTTCAATAAGTGTGGTGAAGCGCGTAGGCCACGTACGGAGGGTAAGTGAGGAAGCAAAAAGGCTTGTTTTAGGTAATTACGTATGGGATGCTCGATCTGGAGGGTATTTATGCATATGAGATCGTGGCTATGGACCGGGGATTAGCCACATACGTGGCGTAACCCCTCTCACGACAATATGTGAATAATGGGGTGCTGCTTTGACACGCTGCAGATCATCAAGCCGGACGTTGAGAAAATCGGCAAGATGAAAAGTTTAATGAGCTTATTTGGCCTCATGTTTCGATTATCATTCAACGGCCACGCGTTTACAGGCGATGATCGTAATCACATCAGCAAAGTTCTATGCGATCTTGCCTGGATCGGATGACGAGACTGCTGCCCGGGAAGCTCTACCCTTGGGATATCGTCAGTACCCCAGATTCTCTTTCTAATAAACCACACACTACGTAGTCCTTGGTTGCAGATCTGGCGTACTCTCAGAGACTGGTTCCACTGCCAACTCGCAGACTTGGTAACTGAGTTGAGATACCCTGTGAGAATCCATTGCAATTCCAGCAGAGCCATGAGACGCTTTCATGTCAATGTTTTTTCAATGTGCTTTAACTAAGGCTTGACATGATTCTTTTTCGGGATGAGTTTATCTGTCACGAGGTGCAGCTACTTTGAAAAAATTGCTGAACTTGACCTTACACATCTAGTCGTCAGTGTTGCCAGCTAAATATGCGTGCGCCCTGAAGGATGAGTAGTCATCACAATAGCCAGAGCCTTGATGCACTCATCATTGACACATGCGAGATGAACGAGTGAGTTGCTGGCTCCAAAGAGATGAGTTCTCATGAGCTAAACAGCCCTTCAATTGCGCATCGTCGAATCATCGTCGCAGTCAGGCTCCAGGAACTCTCACACAATGGAAACTCACAGCTCCACATGAGCAAACTCGTCACGTTTGCTGGATCATGAACATTTTCTAACCACGACCCGAGAACTGATTCCAAAAACAGCAACTTTTATTTTATCTCATCTACATCATTCCACATCAGCCATCCTCACCGCTCACCTATCCGCATACGCGCTCCTCCCCCTCAGCCAGGCCCCGTACCGCAGCAGCAGCGGCGGCACGACGCAGAGCACCGTCGCCAGCGCCGCGAACAGGCTCGACGCGACATTAAAGTCCAGCGCGTCGAACATGGCCCGCCCGAAGAGCGGGAACGTCGCGCAGAAGAGCGAGCGCGTCAGCGCCAGCGCCGCGAAGCCGCTCGCCGTGTGCGTCTCGTAGCAGTCGGACAGGTAGCCCGCCAGCACGTGGTCGAACTCGTTGACGGCGTAGCCCACGGGGACCAGGGCGAGTGTCGGCGCGATCCAGTGCACGGCCGCCACGCGCGGCGGGATGGTCCACGCGAACCACCACAGCCCGATGGCCAGGGCCGGCGCGCCGATGAGGAAGCCGGCGAACTTGGCCTCGGGGGGGATTGTTGCTGCGCCACCTGCGGCGGTGGCAGCCCGGGCGAGCACGCGGCGGTCGTGGAAGCGGGTGAGGATGCTGAGGAGCATGCCGACGGCGAGGGGGAGGAAGGGCATGTTCTGCCAGCCGCCGGAGAAGCCGAGGCGGAGGTAGACGAGGGGCAGGACCTCGGTGAAGAGGTAGGCGAGGCCGAAGGCGACGGCGCTGATGAAGGCGACGAGGAAGACGATGGGTTCCGTGAAGAGCAGGCGCAAGGGCCGGACGACATCGAGCTCCTCGTGGCGCGTGGGGAGGTGCCACTTCGAGACCTTGTCCGCCGTCGGGCTGCTGCTGCTGCTGTCGTTAGAGGCGTGGGCGAGGACGACCGAGGGGCGCGATTCGCGGATCGTGAGGAAGAGGAGGGTGACGCAGGCCGTGACGATGGCCGCGGTGTAAAAGACCCACGTCCTACGGAGGGAGGTCAGTTTGTCTTCTTCATGTATGGCAGCCCCGGATCGCGTCTTACCAGTCGGCGTACTGCGATATCAATTCGCCAAACACGGGCCCCGTCAGGATGCCGAGGTTGGCCAGCAGAGCCCACCAAAACACCCACCACACCCGCTCGCGCGTGTCCCACAGGTCCTCGATGCTGCCGGTGGCCACGGTCGTCGGGATCGACGAGAGCATGCCGCTGACGAAGCGGCCGGCGACGATGCCGGCTATCGTGGGCACCCGGCCCACGAGGAGGCACGCCAGGCTGTACAGGCCGGTGCTGACCACGTAGAGCTTCTTGCGGCCGAACGACTCCGAAAAGGGCGGGAAGAAGACTCCGCCAATGGTCTGGCCGACGAGGTATCTGCGTTCTGGTGTGAGCCAAGGTTGAAGGGGGACGTTGTTGTCTGCGGTGACTTGAGGTGCGTCGCTTACGTTGATACAAACATGCAAGTCGCAACGACCGGGCCGACGCCCAGGTCTTTGTATAAATGTGCGGCAACAGGCGTCTTCCAGAGTGTTAGAATGTGGTCTTGGACGTGGTTGAAGTTGCGGAACCTACACCTGCGGTGCTAATCATGGTCCTGTAGAGGTCAGCAACTGTAGACGCGCGCGGAGCAACAGAAGCGTTTCGTACGTGAAGAACTCCAGAAACATGATCAGACTCGTGTCCCATGTTTTCCGCGCCCTTCCCCATCGTCGAGGGTGGACGTAGTTGGCGGGAAGCCCATCCTCCGACTCCGAGTTGGCCCACGGCGTCAAGTCGCTCTGCTGACGATCCTGGGCTTTCAGAGAAGACGACGACGACATGTTGCGATAGTGCGCAGGGAACAAAACATGTGACACAAATTAACAACAACGAACCGAGCGGGTAAAAGATCAGTGGTAGTCCCAAGCTCCATCCTGCAATGCGGTTGATCCCCCGGGTTTTGTAGCGTCAGCTCTAAAGCTTCCTGATCGTTCTCTTTTTTTTCTTCTCCCCCTACGACAGCTAAATCACATCATCAACAGCGTTTTTGCGCGTCGGCCGATCTGCGGTTACATTGCTGTTAGGAGTTGCGTCCTATATTAGACGTTGGTACGGACGGCTGAAGAAAAAAATACTTTGATTAATAAACGTCTAGGCGTCCATACCGAGCAATTGATCTACTGCCACCTCGACACGGTAAACCCATCTGCCGTGCGAGATACCTAGTATGCCGTTGCAACACTACTCACCCTCTAACCCCCCCTTCGACTGACGTCGTCTATATCCCGGCGGGAGATCGACCAATCAGACCGTCACCCGAAGACGCTGGCAACCAATCACGAAGCCCATTTCGACCGTACGGGGAAATGAATGGGTTTGTCATGTGGGTTGTGTTGGTTTACAGCAATTTTTCTGCCACTGTCTTCACGGCCGTGTCTGCCAAGACCGAGTTGCTCCCATAGAACACTTTACGTCGGCGTGTCCGTCGCAGCCAAGAAAGTTCACAAGAGTTGGGAGACACTCACGCGTTGGGCCGTGCCGGCGCATCCGCCGGACGACCGCGGACTATCAGAAGAGTAGGTTATACCATTCCGGATTATTTTGGGTCTTTGACAACATGGCTGTGAGTTGTGAGTACGGTGCGCCTCGTTGCCTGTCAAACATTGAGAGCAGAGCATAGAAGCAAGTACTCTACAGAGCCTCTGGAAACCTCTGCAACTCCAGCTTGGAAGAAGATTCTGCAGCCAGAGGAACAGGCGAAAATCTGGCACGGGGCAGGTGGGAGGATTTCGATAGGTTGGGCATCCAGTTGCCTCATGATCGCCGTTTTAGATTGGTGTTTCTGGGGCTCGTGCTTCCAGGGGTTTCCTCACTCGCTGCTAGTAAGCCACATCCCGGTTCAAAGACTTTTTTTCCCGGTGGTGTTCGCCCTCAATCAAGGTTTTTTCATCTTCTCCGAGTGCTGTTTTCGGCTGTTTTCTGCGGTCCTGGGGTTGATCGGGCTCGGGTTCCACGTCCGACATTTCACCATTCTGTCGGAAGCCTGATCCATTACATGTGCATTCTCGTTCCTCAACGGATGATTCCGAGTAAATGTCTTGGAACTAGTTGCCAACACAACTCTGATTCATCTCTTCTAAACTAATCCCTGTGCGCAAAAGGCTCTTTGAGTAAAAGGCACGTTAGTTGGTCGGATGTTCTCACTCTGGGCTTGAATCCGGATACCATGCGACTGGGACGTCAGAAAAGGGCTTTGAGTCATCGTAAGGGCTGTAACATTAAAAAAAAGAGATATTTTCAAACGTCTGCAGCAACTTCCAGAGTGCATAGTCTGTGTAACCCCAAATCGGCCGAAACGATGTCTTACACTAAGAAAGTCCATTAAAGTGTCCGGGTTTCGATAACGTAATAGAAGAGAGCTTGACCCACACAAGAAAGAGTTAAAACAAGTAGATGAGGCGAAGCAAAAAGTCAAGGCTGAGAGTTCATGAGGATTTAACGTTGGGTATTGCGCCATAATTTTTCGATCGATCCCACGAGGGAAAGTCTGGCCGAACGACGGAACCCGGATGGTGAGAGAACGACCATGAACTCTTGGTCAGGTCTTGATCTGAGCCAAGGTAGACAGAGGATCGGCATGACGCTCGTCAGGATGACGGGGAAAGCGCGGTATCCGTATCCCGAATAAATAGCGCGAAATTTATTGCGCGTCCGAGGCCGTGAAGCGGAAAGACGGGGAGGAAACGTCACTACGGATACTGTTAAACTATACCCGGGACGAGCCGCTGCCGTTCGAAAGAGCCCATGGAACCCTCGGCCATTGTGACTTTCTCCATGGGGAGGCTCTGGGCCGGTGGGGAAAGCGTTTGTGGAGCCTGGAGGAAACTCCCCGATCGTCTACACAGACTGAACATCGTGTGCCTTTTCGAATTCCGCTGGCCGCACGACGCCTGTCGTATCTACAGAAGAAATCAGAGAGAGGCAGTCTGACGCGTACCGAGATCGTGTTTAATACAATGAAAGTTTATAGATTAGAGAGTGACCTCAGAAGTTGAAACTTGAACCCAGGCCTCCCTGACAGAGTTTTACGCAGTACGTCTCTACACAGTATGCTGCGCCACCCAAATCAGACTAGCACACAGGTACGTACTGTCTCGCCGGAGTTTCCCCACGTCGTGATGGCTTCATGGCTGTGGCCCACCAAGGCCCACCACTGGTCATCCGAAGCCGCGTGACTGCTTACGTAGGGCACTTCTTACATAAGACACACTCGAGACCTTATTTAGAGACGAAGCTGCTCCGTGCTGCAGCAGTCGGGTTCCCAGAGGACAAGCCTTTCCCAACCTACCTGTCCTAAGCCGATGGTAGACTTATTTTTACCCATTTCATACGAGCGTAATGTCTCAATCTGACCCAACATGAATCCAGCCTTCCGTACGGAGTACACGGATTGCAACTCTCATATCGTCCTCTCCCTACAGGTAAACGGCCACGGCCCCAATTGCGACGCAATACTGACTACTTCCCTCTCGCGACTTTAGGCTCAGAGACTGAGGACCTACGCACTATCACCGCATCACATATTCAACACGGACTCTTTGGCCCGAGGCTCAACAGCCCCAGATGATTGATAAGACATGGATTGCACTCCACTATCAATGGCAACTGTCTAAGCGTCTTCGATAGTGAATCGCAGGTTCAAAAAGACCTCTGTCGAGACTTGCTTCAGATCGAACGGGAACTGTCCAAACACGGCCACCTCCTTGATCTTCTTCTTGCCGAATACATCCTTGTGCTGGATGAGCATCCAAGCAACCGCGGCCCCGTGCAGGGTCCCCAGCACAGCGCGCCCCGGGTCCTCGGTCATCGGAAGCACGATCCTGTCCTCCCACCTCGGCACCTGGTTGTGCCCGGCCTTTTCGAGCGCTTCCATGATGATTTTGAAAGTAGGGGCGTGGGAGACGCCGGCGTGGTAGACGATCTTGAGTTCCTTTGGGTCGACGCCCTTGACCAAGCAGGCGTCCCGCCAGGAGTAGAAGGCGAAGTCGGACAAGGTGTCCATTTTGGGCACGTCTCCTTTTCCGTACATTTGCTTCGTGTTCGTGGGGCTTATGTTCAAATCGAAGATGAAGGTGCGGGCGGCCGGGTTCACGACGTTGCTGTAGAAGCCCGCGGTGGGCTGGGGAGAAGGGGAGAGAGAGAGTCAGCACGCTTGTTGCGCAGCGGTTATAACACGTCTTGCTAAACGGAGGCTTGCTCACCTGTCCCTCTGTACCATCCGGTTTTTTGAACTTGTGGTCATGGGCGATGTGGTACACGCCGTTCTGGTTCTTATCCAACGGAAACTCTTCATCTCGAAACGCCGGGTCGAGTTTGGCTCCGAAATCGGGCGTGACTCCGATCCTCCCGTCCTCGGCTTTGTAGGGTGCCCAAAAGATGTAAGGAGTCCATCCCCAGGTGAAGAGGGAGGCCGGGTTCCGGAACGGGGTGGCGACGGACTCGCCGCCGTTGTACGCCTTGGCCTGCTCCTCGTCCAGCGGCAAAAGCTCGGTAAAGTACCGGCCCTTCTTCACGCGGCCGTCGTAGTCCGGCTCGAACTTGGGCCACTTTTCTCGGACCTGTCGGGCCGGGATCGCGTGCGTGTCGGTGTCGGGTGCTGCGGGCTGGACCGGTGTAGGCGACGCGACGATTAGGATTACGTGAAACAAGAGCCACACAAATAGCAAACGTGAGCTCCTCGGTCCGAAAGAATTAAAAGTGTCGGTCATGATGGGGAAAATCAAATCACCGAGGCACTGGTGGGAGAAAGCCGAACATAAGGTACAGACATCGGGCCCTGCCGATTGAGCCAGCCAAAATTCTTAAGTAGGTGGCACACCAGACTGCTGGCCCGGTCGACGCAATCACGCAGTAGAGAGGCGGTGAGGTGAAATGAGTCTGAGAATTGCCATTAAACTGTAAATTGATTATTGCGTGTGGGTATGTCAGATCAGAGTGACTATACAAGTGACGATGGCAGCTCCTCCACCACAGAAGCGCGGCGGTTTCGATCTCGACGGTAACGCTGTAGTGTACGGATACAGTACAAGTAATGGTTTACAAGTCTCCGTAGTTCTTTTCGCCTCGCCTACATGCTGTTTCTAGGTAGCCCTCGCAAAGATCCCGCGCGACTTGGACTTTGCATAGCTTGAGTCCTCGTGGACGTTTCGCAGGAATTGTTCGCGGCTTCAGCATCGGCCTGAAGTGTCAAAGCACTCAATCTATTTAGAGTCCGGATGCAGGCTACACCTTGCAAGTCAAGGCGCAACAGGTGGGGTACATGAGGTAGGGTGGTGACCGGTCACCGGACTCTACTGTTAGACAGCAGTTGTAACACGACGATAGGATCTCAGTCTCGCGTTCGTTTTCTGGATTGGACCCGAAAGTGTTCCATATTATATTGTCCATCCATTCACTGTGGACTTTCTGTTCTTTACAGATGATGAGCTTCGTTTTGCGACGTTCCCTACCCCGTTGTCTTGTTTCAACGGTGCAAATGCAATTATATTAACCTATTATTAGGGATGGCGGAACGCTGATCACCTGACTCAATCTGCAATGTGTTTAGCATAGAGTCATGAAAGCAAGGACCAGTGACATCGATCAAGGGACTTGGGCAAACCGCACTTCCTGGTCGACGTTTCCAGTATCAGATGAACTTCTTGTCTCCGGAGCCGCAGAGTAAGGTAGCAGCAGCCAGGCCAGGTGTCCGTCGAATCTACCAGTATACGAATACCATTATACGGATACCATTCCGGGAGTGACAGTCCGCCTCTATTCAAGGCTGAGGCGCGAACAAGTAATGAAGATGTATCCATGAGCAGAAGCAGGGACCACACACGATAACGAAACTCAATTACATTCGCCCGTCTGGAGCCCTTGGGAGTCTAGTCCTATCATGAGGTTGTTTTCCCGGAAGTAGCGGAGAATTGCGTCTGCGACGTTGAACGCCACGTCGACGTCAACCATGTCTGCGCTGTATCCGTGGCCCGCAATTACGGATACTGTGATACCAAAGGCAAGTCGCCGGCGCTGAAGTTTCTGCGTTCAGCCGTTATCTAAGCGCAGGCGGAGTCGAAGGGTCATCGTGAAGATTCAACTGTCCACCTTACTGAAGCTGCGACTTGGGGAAACTCCAACCGCAACTCCTAGGACCTACAGTCGGTGCGCTTCTACGCAAAGGAGCTGACGCTACTTCTTCCAATGGCACTTTCCCTAGCGACAAAAGGTCACGGCATCGATCATTGCGCCTGACCACAAGCCAAAGGCGAGAGTCAGATACTACCTATTCGACACGGCGCTTTCCTCTCATGTCACATTCCTCCAGTCGAAAGCAAGAATTGCCCGGCAGACGACAGGCAAAGAACACCGACCCGGTAGGAAACAGGTGCTCTGAAGTTCTGAACTTGTCGCCGGAAAAGTCCATTGATCCATCAACATTGGACCACGACATCATTGACAACACCCGCGACGCCCACCCCCCCAGGACCCGCCACGAGAAACCGACAGCCGATTCTATTCACCGCTTCTTTTCTTTGTCTTTTATTTCTTTCTAGCCCCAATCTCCTTCACAAGGTCATTTGCGCTGGCCTGGGCACGCATCTCGAAACAACTGGGTGCCCCTCTGCGGCCTGCCGAGCGCTTTGGACAGGGACGGTCGCCTACATAGGTACGGAGCAATCATCTGAAACAACTCGGCGGATCGACTTTATCATGAATCCTACATCCGGCAATGGGGCAGATGTCTCTGCAATGGACCCGCAAGAGCTGTTTTACAGAGAATTAAAACGCTTGAAAGACTCAAATCAGCAGCAGCAGCATTCGCTAGAACTACAGGCTTTTATAAGCCATCTGAAGACGTTTGTGAATTATCCTCTTCCGTGGGCAGGCTTGCTCGCAAAGGCCACTGCCGACGCCTACATGGGCGAATTGGGCCGAGAGTGGTATGCCCTAGGCTTCAACCACATCCATGAGCTTCTCGCATCAGAAATAGCAGACTCAAGCAACGACTTCAATACAAGCAATGGAACGATAACAACCCAAGAAACAACAAGGATATTCTTTCAAGCCCTGAAAAGTTGTGAAAGACTTGCGTTAGCTTACTGGAAGCCATATGAGCGTCGAATGCAGGTTTCATTCTATTGTCTACACTGGGGCGCCTCTGGGTTGGACTTCCAGGAACGTAACTTGAAGAAATGCGTCGAAATTGTACGATCGGGCCAAAGTTCAGAAGAATGGCTCCAAGGGGCACTCAATGTGACAGATGGCTTGCACGGAATGAAGTGTCTGCCAAGCGGATTGGTTGCCTTGGATGGGGAAGCGTTCAGGGCAGCTGCAGTTGATGCCATCGCGCCAGTGTTGCGCGACAATCATGCCCGAGCAGCTGCCCAGACTGAGAGATTTCTCACGGGCTGTTTCTACAAGACGATTGAGAAATCCGAATCGGTGAGCCCTGCTAAATTTAAGCTCTGGAACATGACTTTTTGGCATAATTGGATGGTGGCCAACCTCCCAGCATTTTTGGACGACATCTCAGCCGCCTACCTCGGCGTCTGCGCAAAGTTCACCCAACAGGACAAGCTGGTACAAAGCATGGAGCTGGAAGCGCTAGCCAACGTGGCAACGTGGGCGAGAAAGGAATCAGCCCGGCTAGCCGACCTCCTAGTCTTGACGCAGCAGAACGAAGACGTCTTGCGCCGACTGCTCCAAACCGAAGGCTGGACGTCCATGGCTCGTGCCATTGGAAAAGTCAGAGAAGCGGACAAGGTAGAATGCCACGACATGGAGACCTTGTATCAAAAGACTTGGGATGAGATCGAAACCGCCTGGATCGATGGGTTGCTGCAGGCTCCAGTCCTGGTTGAGCAGGCCCCGGCCCCGGCCCCGGATGACGCCGATTCTCCCGAGCAAAACGCCGCCGAGACCATGATGCTCTTGAATCAACAGCCGTACTCAGACTTCGATGCGTGGTGCAATTTGAGACATTGGCTGAAAGATTGAGAGAATCATGTTTACATTAAGCGGGACGTTTTGGACGTCTGTCGTAGCGTAGAACTAGGTTTTGCAGCGCAATAAATCACAGTGTCTTTGCAGTCGTCGTCTCGTCCTTGCCAGTGTCTCGGGCCGAGTTTGCAGAGTCTCAACCAAAGTCTCCTGACTTGGAAGCTGAGACTCGAATCTGGTTGTATCGTATATCCCGTATCTCAGCTATCCGTTCATGGCAAGTAATGTAGTCGAGGTGGAGATTCGGATGGATTATTTCGTTCGGGCCTCAAACCAAGGAGCGTGTTTATTTTCAACCACCTCTGATCACCCTGTCTCGTTCAACATCTTGTTTACAACATTTCTACACAGTTGCGGAGCAATCTTCATCGAAATCTACGAGTTTGACAGCGGGAGTCTCTTTTTCAGAATATCATTTAGATACGACACGGCCTCCTCGGAGTGTATCCTACTTATAAGATGGCTGACGTGTCACGTCACTAGTACTGAAATGTCATCATTGGGCATCTGCTACCAACACCGCCATGGAATTGTCGCTGCTGCAATGACCGTACTGGGAATAAAACACGTGCTGCAAACATGTGTTGGTGGCATAATTGAAGTTTCACAGCATGTCGTGGTCAGTCAAAGCCAGGCATTTTGGTAGATCGCAGGCCACAATCAAACTCGGCCCAAGTTGACGCTTTTTTATTTACGCTTTTGGTACCCCGTACACCAAAAAAACAACCGTAATCCTACAATTCTTTCCGAAATAGGTACCGGTGCCCGGCTACCTGCAAGTCTCGCCTTCGCTCCTCCTGTTAGTGGAGCTTTGATATTGCTTCTCGAACGGCCGGCGTCTCTGTGGGTGTTTAACTGCGCTCACGAGGACGGCAGCGATACTGCCCCTTCCCATGACCAACCATCGTTTCTTGTCGATGCTCTTGAGTTCAATTCACTGACCCAGTAACAGCTGATCAAGTGCAACCCGACCCGTGCAATAACGAGCACAAAGAGAAAGGCCCCGAACGTGATATGCGCACCTGGCTGGCTGGTAGGGCTCTTTCTGGCTCGCTGGCCTGTGATGCTTTCTGCGGCATGTTGGGGTGCGCCCAAACTTCCGATTTGACACGGGTCATCACTCTCTGCCTCTCCTCCAAATTGGACAGTTTTGGTTGTGTCCTCGCGCTCGGTCAGGATAAAAGTTTTGGCTGTCTGTCATCGTCATCAGTCTCGATACGGTGGAAAGGACTTTCGAGCAAGCCCATACCTAGACGTCATTTTCATCAAGAGAGTTGCAGTACTCTTGTACGTCGCGGTTGAGAAGATATACGGGGTCGATCTCGGGTCCATCGTAGCCGGGCGGAAGTTTGACTAGCAGACGGATACCGGGAGGGATCCTTCCAAACTCTTCAGTTTCACGATAGGTTTGCTTAATCGTGCCCTTTTGAAAAGCTCCCACATGGGGTTGATATGGAGGGTCTGTGGGAATCTGACCCTGGTGTCTGGAAGCGAAGCCTTGGATGGCGAAGAGCACGTTCATTGTGAATTCGCGAGTCGTGATAGGTTTGTAGCTAGGATCTGTAGTTTTGAGATTAAGCTGTGTGTAATGTTGACTGGATGTATGTTAGCCGCAAGAAGTCGTGTTGATGTAAAACAGGTGTCCACGAGTGGGGTGCAAAGGTTGACGTTGAGCTTGGATGCGATATCGGTGGGATGGAGGTTGGCAGCAGCCATACGTCGCTCCTCGAGCCCAGTCGATGTGGCAAGAGCGACACCAAGTAAATCCCCACCGCTCAAGAAGCTGCGTCCGTTCGAAGGGGCAAAAAGTGGAAGGAAGTACTCCCCTTTTCAGAAGGCACCCAGATCGTTGCGAGTACTTAGCCAGTCCACCTTTTCCGGGCTTAAGCAGTCACGGTATTCTCGGCACCTACCTGACCTGGCATATCACGCGCGGTTCCCCCACATCGGCGACACCAAGCAGCAACGACTGACGGCTACTGCATGCTTCAATGGTAGTTGCCCGAATTGATGCCGGACAGGCCTAATGTGTAGATATAGCTCGACGACATAAACTCACACCTGATCTTACCCAGCCAAATGATTACTAGGTACCTAGGTAGAGAGAAATGTTCATGGCAACAATAGACTGCCATGGCTCATGACGCGACGGCCATGTCTCAAATCTAGCTGCTCTCGAATTGATGACAGGATGAGACATGCATGTATGTACTCTGAAGTCCATCTTGAGGCAAGTTCCGGGGGAATAATGAAGTTTAGCGCTCTTCAGAACTTTCACTTTGAGACTATCACGATACCCATTCGGATGGGTCTCGGGCATTCAAGGTTAGATAAGAGAGGTTGAGCCACATACACCTGCCACAAGATCCACTTAATGATATACTGTATTAAAGCCCTCAGTTCTCACTCAGGTAGATAGCCGACGGGAGGAATAGCTGCAAATCTTATTGACAATATGTCACAACGGGGATTCTTTTTGATGTAAGAGCATTTGACTATTATCCAAAACTTACGTTCGCCAAATTGAGTCGGGGTTGGCTGTCGAATTACTCTTTTGAGAGCTGGAACTGTCCCTGCCCATGTTTCTACTTCATGATTCAACTGGAAGTACAGATGTGCAAGGACTGTTTTAGTTACATGATGCATGACGAGTCCACCCCTGCATTTCTTGGTGCATGGATTGCCATAGATATTGACGTGATTACAATGTTTGTAGTAAAATCAGAGGCAATAGGTTTCTAGCTCACAATAAATGAATCGATTCAATTAAAGTACGCTGTTTCAGGACAGAGAGGCAGTGTTTGGCGTGGCAGCTTTGTCAGGCTGGGTTCGTACCAAGTGATAGGATCTCTGAATAGGTAGGCGTTACGCTATATGACTATTCGAACTTATCTTTCCCCTCACTTAGCTGCTGCTCCACATTAGTATTTAAGCTTCACTACTCAGAATAATTATTATTCTAAATATTAATATTCTCTTATAGGAAACTTAATAAGCTTCTAATACTCCCTCTCTCTATTATAACTTAATATAATTCTCTCTCTAAGAGATTCTATCTTTAGAATCTAACTACTAAAATTTAATATAAAGAAATAATATTCTACTTCCTTTTTAATATTTCTTATTAGTTAGAATCTAGAAGTTTATTCTAAATTCTATATTTTAACTTCCTAATATTAAATTATAGTTAATATTAATCTCCTAAAATATATTTTAATTATAATTATATTTTAATTAATTTAGTATTCCCCCTAAAATAATCTATCTTTCTTAGTTATAAGAATATTAAAAAGTTTCTTTCTTATTTTTAATTATAGAGATTTTATATTTATTATATTTATAATTTCTCTTTTTTTTAGAAATATTTTCTTAAATATCTTTTAGTAACTATTAGTAAGTTTCCTATTTCTTTCTATTTTATAAGATATTATTTTTAGTATCTAGATTTAGATATTATTCACTTTATAATTCTCTTAACTTTAGAGAACTATATTATCCTTTATATTATTTTTATTATCCTATCCTAATAATCTCGAAATAATTTCTTTATTATTAAATTATATTATTTTTTATCTTAATAAAACTTTTAACTACTTATAGCTAAATAAAAACTATTTTTATTATTTAATTTATTAATCTTATAGATATAACTACTATTTTCTTTTATTAATAATTTTATTTTCAGAATATTAATAATAATAATAATAATAATATAATATCTACTTTTATTACTATTAGTATCCTATCTCTACTTCCTCCTCCTACTTTAAAAAAGGAAGTAACTAAATCTTCTTATATTACTTATAAGTAACTACTTACTAATAGCTTTAATAATAATAATAACTTTAATCTTATATATTCTATTTCCTATTATTATTATTTCTATCTCTTAATTAATTAGAATCCTTAAAACTTTATCTTAATATTCTATTTTTACTATAAGATTACTAATAAGTTTCTATAACTTCCTTATTCTTATTATTCTAACTATTTCAGATACTAGTAATAAATATTTTTATTATATTATTATATATAGTAAGGAGTATATTTCAGTATATTTTTATTCCTCTTCTTATAAGTTACTTTTATAGCTAAGAATTTCTTTCTAATATTTCCTAAGTTACTTATATTACTACTTCCTCTACTCTAGTTCTCTATTATTTTTTTAATAATATTTTATTAGAACCTAATCTTCTTACTACTACCTATAAAACTGAGGTAATTTTTTATATTTCTAACTTCTAATATTTCCCTACTAATTAGTTTTATAGGAGGAACTTATTAAGATACAGATTATAACTAAGAAAGTTCTCTAAATTAAAACTTTCTATATTAATAAATTTAATATTAAATATAAAACTAAGAATAAGGAAACTAAGTAACTAATCTATAAATATTAAATTATAGTTACTAAAATTATAGTTTCTACTATTTTATAGTAAAACTACCTCTTAGAATAAAACCTCTAAGTTACTATTATTTTTTATTTAATATAGAAAATATAAATTTATATTATTAAGATGTAGATTATTATTCTTATAAGCTTCTAGATTATTTTTCTAAAATAGTTTTTAACTTATTTTTATATTATTAATATTGTTTTCCTCTCTCAGTATCTCTCTAGTAACCTCCTCTCTCTTAATATTCTTATTATAATATACTAATAATCTTAATTCTTATTTACCCTCTCTTAAGAACTCTAATAAAAATAATAATAATAATAATAATAATAATATTAATAAAAATAATAATAATAATAAAACTACTTAATCTAATTCCTTCTTACTTTCCCCCTAATACTTTATATTTATATTCTTTTTAGAGTTTAGTTACTATTTTTAGGTTTATTTCATTTTCCTCTAGCTTTTAAACTTAATATAAATTTCCTAACTTTATCTCACTAATAATTTAACTTTACTATTTCTCTTATAATTTATTAGTAATATTCTAGATACTTACTTTATATTTAGATTTTAATTTTTTTAAGATATAATATTAAAATTCTTATAAGTTTTCCTCTATTTTATATTCCTTTTACTTAACTAAATATTATTAA
The DNA here is from genome assembly GCA_001693025.2 of Colletotrichum lindemuthianum. NCBI lineage: Eukaryota > Fungi > Ascomycota > Sordariomycetes > Glomerellales > Glomerellaceae > Colletotrichum > Colletotrichum lindemuthianum. Next base: position 127,681 of record MASP02000570.1, read on the forward strand.
TTCTTTTAAGGTTTTTTATAATTTATAATATAGTTAACTTTATATATATTATCTTCTAGATTTTTAATAGAGATTATTTAGAATTCTAATAATTTTCCTTTATATATTTCTAACTAGAATAGAGAGAAGATATTATAAATTTAATATCTTTTTTTAAAATTAAATTTAAATATTTATTTCTTATTAACTACTTATATTACTTTAAATAACTCTAAGTATTTATTAGATAACTTTTTAGCTAGTTATTTTTACTTAATATTCTTAGTAGATAGTAATATATAATTACTAATCTTAAAGTTTAACTACCTCCTTCTCTTATTATATTACTTTATATATTCCTTATTTATCTCCTCTAGTAGGATTCTAAGTTACTTATAATATAACTGAAAGTATCTTACTTTCTCTTTTACTATTAAGATAGTTTCAAGTTTAACCTCTTTTAGGATACTATTATAAAATCTTATTAGTAAATAGCCTATTAAGATATCTATTAATATTACTTTAATAATATTATAAATAGAAATATTATAGATAAATTTAATTATAAGTAACTATTTTACTTAGTTATTTTAATTGAAATTAATTACTATTCTTAGGAAATATTCTATACTCTAATTTTAATATTCTATTTAACTATCTATTTAGAAGTAATATATTATATTTAGTTTCTACTTAATAATTAGTAAGTAAGTAATTAGTATTTAAAATCTACTTATAAATAATAATCCTTAATTTAATATAATAATCTGAGGGATTCTATATTTTAGGAGAATATTATTTATTAATAAAGTTACTAATTTATTTACTATTAAGAACTCTCTAGTTAGTAAATAGAAAGTATATTTAGTAAATTAGTTAATAACTATTAGGATATTATTATAGTTTTTTCCTAAGAATTTTATTAGCTTAAGTAATTTAGTAATAAAATCTATATTAATATATTACTATAAGCTATTAAATATTAATAGAAATATCAATATACTATATAGAAAGTAATATCTAGATTTTAATTTTTAGTATACTATATATTAAAATATATATTCTATAATATTCTTTCTTATTAATTTTTATTAGTATATCTAATTTAACCTCTTAAGTATCTTAGTGATCCTTAAATATTCTCCTAAAAATTTATTATAAAAAGTTATTAGTAAATTAACTTAAAGTTAGTAACTATCTAGAATAACTAGTTTACTCTAGAATCTTACTTCTTCCTTATTATTAAGAAATTACTTAATACCTCTCAGTTATAACTTCTTTCCTCTCCTTATAGTAATTTCTTTCTATATCTTTCTGATTTCCTTTTTTAATATTTTTTTTAGTTTCTTTAAGATAAGATCCTTAGGATTTATTTAAAATTCTTAGCTTTAGAGGAATATTATTATTATTTAGTCTAGAAACTAATTTAGGAAGTTTTTAAGGAAAATTATTTTAGTATTCAAAATTTCTCCCTCTATTAGTTAGTAGTTAGATTATCTAGAGAGACTATTAGCTAGATTTTACTTTCCTAGCTAGTAGTTAATAATATAATTAAATAATAATATATCTTATAGGAGTTTTACTTATCTATTATTAAGCTGAAACTTTATAGTTAAATATTAATAACTTAAATAGTTAGTAATAAAAATAATTTTATATTAAGAGTATAAAAAGTAATATCTTTATATAAATATTATTTTACAGATAGTTAATAGTTTTACCTCTAGTATCTTATATTTTAACTTTATTCCTCTTAATTTCTATAAGAAGTATATTAGTAGTTACTACTTACCCTCTTCTAACTAAGTTACTATTACCTTTATAGTAAAATCTGAAATATTTATCTCTATCTGAATTAGTAAAGTTAGGTTAAAATAATATAGAATAGAGACTTTAGTAAATCTTTCTTTTAGGTTCTTAAAAGTCTCTATTATCCTAAAAGTTATTATATTTTCCCTCTTTACCTATTTAGTTAGTTAATTAGTAAGTTTAGTATTTATTATAAAGTAATTCTAAATAAATTTCTTATAGAATTCTGTAAATGCTAAGAAAATTTAGATCTTTCTAATACTAATAGAAACTAATTATTTTTTAATAGTTACTATTTTCTCCGCCTCTATAGTAATATTATTAGGGGAGATTATAAAACCTAGAAATTTAATAGTCTATATATAAAACTTATATTTCTCTAGATTAGTATAAAGCTCTATAGTGGATAATTAGCTGAGTATCTTCTTTACTACTTTTATATACTCCTCTTTTATCTTTATAAAAATTAGGATATTATCTAGGTAAATAATATAGATAACGTCTATAAAACTTACTAGGATATTATTAATATATATTTAGAAAGTTACTAGAACGTTAATAAGTTTAAATAGTATAACTTAATACTTAAAGTATCTATATTATATCCTGAATACTATTTTCTACTTATCTCCCTTCTGTATATACACTTAATAGTATATATCTTTTAGATCCAGTTTAGTAAATTATAAAGCTTCCCCTAGCTGGTCTAAGATCTTACTAATAAGAGGTAGAGATATTTAGTTCTTAATAGTAATATTATTAAGCTTTCTGTAGTTTATATATAGTTTTAGCTTATTTCCTTTCTTTAGGATAAATAAGATTAGTATTCCTATTAAGTTTTAAGATATTCTAATTTATCTTTTTTTTAGTATTAATGTTAAGTATTATTATAATTTCTCTAGTTTTTTCTCTGTAAGAAGGTAGATAGAACTTTATAGAAATTTCTTATTTTCCTCCAGCTTTATTATATATATATAAATATCCTCTTCTACTAATATATCTACTTTCTTTATATTAAAAATATAGGCTTACTTTTAGTATTCTAGTGGTAATTAGATATCTCTATCTTTCTTTTTATTTATATCTCCCCTAGGTTACTATTATATAGCTTACTACTTCCCCTCTATTAATATTAATAAGACTAAGATTATTAGTATTTATTTAGATTACCTTTTAGCTTTATTAATTACCTTAATTTTATATATTAGTTTAATATTACTAATAGCTAAGAGATAGATTTAGCTTAGAGTCCTCCACTCTAAGTTTAGCCTCACTTCTCTACTTTAGGGGATCCTTAAGATAATATTATATTTACTAGTTTTACTTACTTAGAATATATAAGATTTTATCTTTATTATACTGAGGTTATTTATAATCTTTATAACTATAGTATATATTCTATATTTAGATATTACTTCCCCCTAGAGACTTAATATCTTTAGCTTTCTACTAACTTCTATAAGTTTAGTGTTATATAATATATTCTAACTTAGGATATTCTTATTAACCTCTAGGTTAATAAATACTTTCTCTTTCCTCTAACTCTTCTCTATATAAATTAATATTTTAACCTTAAAGTGTTAGTAGAGCTCTGGATCCTATAGAATTTAAATATTATTAATCCCTATTATAGGCTATATCTGGATGTCCAGCTAGGGCTATACTTAGGTATCCGAAGCTAACCCCCTCGTCCGGGTGGGGCTCCAGTGGGCCCCATATAGCACTATATATACAGACTTTTCTACGTACCTATAAAAGCTTCTTTTTTACTCTTTAGTTCTAAATAAATAGTATTTTATATTACCTTCCAGTTAAATAAATCTAAATCCAGTCTTTTATATATTTAGAACTTAGTTTTATTTACTATATAGATAATATTAAGTAGAGTATAGCTTCCCACTAGTTAAGTATATAATCTAGTTTAGTGTAGCTCCTAAGATATAATACTATATAATAGGTAACTAACTAACTGATATAAAGAATAATAGAGGATACTGAAGCTCCCTAGGATACTCCTATAGGTAGTAACTCTATAAGTAAACTATTTTAGTAGTAATTATAGTATATTTTAAACTCTCTCTACTAGAGGATTAATAAGCTCTTATATAAGTTAGTGAAATAAGATATTATAGTAAGTAGTAACCTCCAGGTGGCTATTATAATAAATACCTCTAGTCTATATTAGGATACTTTAGTAACCTCTAGAATAATATCTATTAGGATAATAGCTTTTAAGGTTAATAATATTACTATACTTCTATTAGTAGCTAACTACTAGAGGAAGCTTCTTTTCTTACCTCTAAAGTTTTTAGGTAAGTAGAAGGAATACTAAATATAAACTTAACAGATAAAAGCTAAATTTAAAATTAATTACTATTTCTCTAATAGTAATTAGAAATATTAGTATCTAATTTACTCCTATTTAGATTCTAGTCCTCAGTAGGTAGTTAAAATCTTCTATATAGTAGGAAGGCTAGAGAACTTTTATAATTTAAATAATTTCATAAGTTATCTAGATAGAATTTATCTAGACTCTAATAGTTAGTCTTATATTATTACCTAACTATAGAGCTTCAGATAAAAGAAAAATAAATACCTAACTACCTTTCTATCCTAATTTAAAAAGACTCTAGCTAACACTAGAGGGTATATATAGCTAGATATAGTCTAGATCTCTCTACTGGAGGCTACTTTACTCTCCTACTTTAAGAAGCTACTTATTATAGTTAACCTTCCTATAGAGTATAGATCTTAATTATCTAAAGTTTAAAATATAGTTTAGAAGCTTAAATATATAAAGGGGATATTAGTATACTACTAGCTACCTTACTAGAGATCTACTACTTATAATATAGAAAGTGATATTATAATAATTAGAGTAATTAAGAAGTAATAATAATATTAGAATTTTAGTAGTTTCTCCTCTACCTCTAAGGAACATTTTAAGGACTATTAAGATATTTACTAATACTTTAAATATAATAAGAAAAATTATATCTATAGAAACTATAAAGCCTAAAAATATAAAAAGACTAATATAAAGATTATAAAAGCTATAGTTACTCCAGATTACACTAGAGATAACCAGAGGGATAATATTATTCTACTTAGTGATAGTAAGGATTCAGGAAAAAAGTAACTCTAGAGTAAAGTTAAACTCTAAAGTTAATTAAGATAGAAGTAACAGAATAGGAGAAATAACAGGAAAAAGAATAAGTAAGTAACTAATAGTTAGTTACTATTCAGATTAGAATTAATAGAAATTACTTTATTAATATACTTATTAATATAAACTATAATATTTATATTATTATTAATATCTTCCTTATAAAGAAATTTTATTTCTTACTAGTTAATAAGTTAAAGAGATAGATAAGGAGATATACTACTAAATTATTACTTAGTAATATTTAGAGTGTAGCTATCCTAACTTTAGAAGTTAGTAGCTATATATAGAAAATTTATATCTATATTATAGAGAATTTATAGTTATTTTTATATCTTAAGTAACTATACATAGAGGATAATTATATTATTTATAATACTGAAACCTAATAGATAATATATAGAAAGGATAATATAATAATATACTTAGAATATTAAGATAAGTTAGTATAGCTTAAAGAGATCTAGTTAGCTTACCTACTTAATACTAATTTGTTTATATTTATTTATTAGTATACTATATAGTATACTAGTAAGGTATTAAGTTTCTACTAAATTATATCTATTAGTCTAGTAGATATTAAGAAAATATTAGTTTTAAAGGTAGAAGTAAATCTAAGAGATTATATTCCTATAAATATCTTAAAGGAATTCCTAAATCTTTTCTATCTAGATTTAGTATACTAGCTACCTTCCAGCTAATTAAGAATAAATTACTATATCCTATTAATTCCTAATAATAAGGAATAGAAACTAGACTTCCTATAGGGATCTCTCTATAATATATTATAAGAAGAGCTTCTAATACTTAAGAAGATTCTAGAGAATTTACTTAATAAAAGATTTATTAAAATAAGTAGCTTCTCTACTAATACTTTAATCCTCTTTATAAGAAAGTTAGATAGAGGAATATACTTCTATATAAATTCCAAAGCTTTTAATATAATTATAAAGAAAGATTATTACCTCCTCTCTCTTATATTAGAGACTCTCTAGAGAGTTACTACTACCTACTAGTATACTAAACTTAATATTATTACTATATTCTATAAAATTAAAATTAATAAAGTAAGTCAGGAGAAAATAGCTTTTTAGATATATTATAGCTTCTTTAAATAGATAGTATACTTCTTTAAACTTACTAATATCTCTACTATATTTTAATAGTATATTAATAGCTACCTATAACAGTTTCTAGATAACTTTATTATAGTATATATTAATAATATCCTTATTTACATTAATAGCTTATAAAAGGAGCATAAAGAGAAGATTTACTAGATATTTAGCTGCCTTACTAATATAGACCTTAAGTTAGATCCTAAGAAATATAAATTCTTAGTTACTATAATTAAGTATATTAAGTATATTATAATAGTTAGAAAAGGTCTCTCTTATAATTCTAAGAAATTAGAAACTATTACTAACTAGCTTCCCTCTAGTTTACTAAAAAATATCTATAATTTTCTTAAGTTTATAAACTACTATAAAGTCTTTATACTTTAGTATAATACTATTATAAAGCTTTTAAACTATCTAACTTAGAAGTTAGTTTTTTTTAACTAAAGACTGAAATAATAGAAAGTTTTCCTTAAACTGAAATAACTTTTTACTATAAAACTAATTTTATAGATATTTAATTCTAATATTCTAATAATAATAGAGATAGACTATTTAGAGTATACTCTAGGAGATATATTAATTTAAGCTGATAAGGCTGAAGTAAGATATCTAGTAGCTTTCTACTTCTAATATCTAACCTCTATAAAGTTTAATTACCTAATTTATAATAAGGAATTTCTTATAATACTAGAATATTTATAGATATAGAAAGTAAAGCTATAAAATACTAGGAGGTTTAAAGTTCTTACTAACTATAAGGATCTTAAGTATTTTATAAAGAAATAATAATTTACAGAAAAGTAGAGCTAGTAGGTAGAGAAGTTATTTTAATATAACTTTTACTTTAAATATTAACTAGGTATCTAGATAATAGTTTCTAATACTCTCTTCTAGAGGAAATAGGATACTTCTAAAAAGTAGAATAATAAAAAGTAATAAAAATAGATAATATAAATTATCCTGAATACTACTATCCCTATAGGACTTTAAGTAGAATATATAGATATTATTAATATTTAGGTTTTTAAAGGAAAATTAGATTTATAAGAGATATAGAATTATACTACTGAGAGAGACTCCTTATACTAATAGATCTTTATAGTAATTCAGTAAGGAGAATGTAGCTTCCCTTCTGACTTTTATATTAAAGTCTAGATTACTAAGTATACTATTAATATACTAGGATAGCTTACTTTCAGAGAGAGGTTTTAGATACTAGGTAGTAAAGAGAGTAATAGTCTCCTTAATAAGCTTAAGATTAAATTAGTATAGAAGTTATATAATTTCTCTCCTATAGGCTACTTAAGATATAATAATATACTAGAGATTATAAGCTAATAGTTCTACTAGTCTAGATAATTATAAAGTATCTACTAATTTATATATAACTATAATATATATAGAAGTATTTATATCTAGAGGCAGACTAAAAAAGGATTCCTAAAGTTCCTACTAATATCTAACTAGTTATATTCTAATCTATTAATAGATTTTATTACTAATTTACTTCCCACAAAAAGATAAAATAGCTATTACTTCTAGGTTATTATTAATTAACTAGGTAAAACTTCTATATTAAAGGGGATAAATATAATAGAGATAGAGATATATACTTAATAGTTCCTCAGTTACTACTATAAGTTCTATAGAATATTATACTCTATTATAAATAATAGAGAGTTTAACTGAGTAAGTTACTTCTAGAAGGAATTCTATAGGTTAATAAGTATTATATATTTATTAAGTATTAATTACTACCTATAAACTAATAGGATTATAAAATAGTATAATTAAGAAATCTAAATAGTTTTGAGAGTATTTACCTATTAGTCTCAGGATAATTAGAGTAATCTATTACCTATTATATAGTTAGTTTTCTGTAACTAGTAGTATAGTATAATAGAGATTATATCTTTCTTTATAGATTATGAGTATTATATTAACTTTATTCTAATTACTAAGGAGTATATAGAACTACTTAATAGTAGTAAGGTTATAGCTTATTAGTTAGTTAAGAGAATATAGTTAGTAATAATATATATCTATATAGAGATAGTTACTACTTAGTAGAAGTTAGAAACTTAGGTAAATAAAATTTAGTTTCCTGCAGATTAGTATTAAGTTAGTAATAAGGTATAGTTAAATATATCTAACTATAAGTTACTAAAGTTAAGCTGAAAGTTAGTCTAACTATATTATAAATATATAGTAGTGAAGATTCTCTTACTATATATTATAAAACTGGATACTCTAGAGTCTATTTACCTATAGTTCTATATAGATTTACTCTAGAGAGCTGCTACTAATCTACTGCTTAGGTAGGTTATAGTTAATAGCTAGCTGCTACTACTAGTGGATAATAATAAGGAGGTTAAATAGCTAGTTGAAAGTATTCTTACTGTAAGGATATACTAAGTGGGGAGAGGATATTAATAAGAAGCTCTTATTAAATAGGAAGGATATATAAATTCTATATAGAAACTTATTAATATTATTACAGATATAGTAGCTCTAGAGTAGTATAAGGTGACGTATAGGCTGATTATAGATAATAATAAAGATTCAGCTTATAACTTCTAGCTGAGTGGCAGCTGGGGAGGAGGGGGGTAATATTATAGGCTATATTTAGATATCCAGCCAGAGCTATACTTAAGTATCTAAAGCTAACTCCCTCGCTCGGGTGGGGCCCCAGTAGGCCCTATATAGTATTATATATACAGACTTTTCTATACACTTATGAAAGCTTCTCTTTTACTCCTTAGTTCTAAATAAATAGTATTTACGTCACCTTCTAGTTGAATAAGTCTAGATCCAGCCCTTCACAGAAGCTTCTTCTCCTACCTCTAAAGTTTTTAGGTAAGTAGAAAGAATATTAAGTATAAACTTAATAGATAAAAGTTAAACTTAAGATTAACTACTATTTCTTTAATAGTAATTAAAAATATTAGTATCTAATTTACTTCTACTTAAATTCTAATTTTTAGTAAGTAGTTAAAACTTTCTATATAGTAGGAGGATTAGAATATTCCTATAACTTAAATAATTTTATAAGTTACCTAGATAGAATTTATTTAAATCCTAATAGCTAACTTTATATTATTACCTAGTTATAAAACTTCAGATAGAAAGAAAATAAATACCTAATTACCTTTCTATTCTAATTTAAAAAAACTCTAACTAATACTAGAGAATATATATAACTAGATATAATCTATATCTCTCTACTGGAGGCTACCTTACTCCCCTACCTTAAGAAGCTACTTATTATAGTTAACCTTCCTATAAAATATAGATTTTAATTATTTAAAATTTAAAATATAGCTTAGAAGCTTAAATATATAAAGGGGGTATTAATATACTACTAGCTATCCCACTAGAGACCTACTACTTATAATATAGAGAGTAATATTATAGTAACTAAGGTAGTTAAGAAATAATAATAATATTAAAATTTTAGTAATTTCTCTTCTACTCCTAAGGAACGCTCTAAAGACCACTAGAATACCTACTAATACTTTAAGTATAGTAAAAAAAACTATATTTATAGAAACTATAAAGCTTAAAAATATAAGAAGATTAGTATAAAGGTTATAAAAGCTATAGCTACTCCAGATTACACTAAGGATAACTAGGAGGATAATATTACCCTACTTAGTAACAGTAAGAATTCAGGAAAAAAATAACTCTAGAGTAAAATTAGACTCTAGAGCTAACTAAGGTAAAAATAATAAGATAAGGGAAATAATAAGAAAAGAAATAAGTAAGTAATTAGTAATTAGCTACTATTTAGACTAGAATTAATAAAAATTACTCTATTAATATACTTATTAATATAGATTATAATATTTATATTATTATTAATATCTCTCTTATAAAGAAACTTTACTTCCTACTAATTAGTAAATTAAAAAGATAGATAAAAAAATATACTACTAAACTATTATTTAGTAATATTTAGAGAGTAACTATCCTAACTCTAAAAGTTAGTAGCAATATATAGAAGATTTATATCTATATTATAGAGAACTTATAACTGTTTTTATATTTTAGGTAGCTATAAATAGAGAATAATTATATTATTTATAATATTAAAGTCTAATAGATAATATATAAGAAAGGTAGTATAATAATATACTTAGAATATTAGAATAAGCTAGTATAACTTAAGGAGATCCAGTCAGCTTAGCTACTTAATATTAATTTACTTATATTTATCTATAAGTATATTATATAGTATACTAGTAAGATACTAAGTTCCTACTAAATTATATTTAGTAGTCTGGTAGATATTAAGAAAATATTAGCTCTAAAAGTAGAAATAAACCTAAGGGATTATATCCCCACAAATATCTTAAAGGAATTCCCAGATCTTTTCTATCTAGATTCAGTATACTAACTACCTTCCAGTTAACTAGAGATAGACTACTATATCCTATTAATTCCTAATAATAAGAAATAGAAACTAGACCTCCTATAGAAACTTCTCTATAATATATTATAAGAGAAGTTTTTAGTATTTAAGAAGATTCTAGAGGATTTACTTAATAAGGAATTTATTAAAATAAATAACTTCTCTATTAATATTCTAATCCTTTTTATAAGAAAGTAAGATAGAGGAATATACTTCTATATAAATTATAAAGTTTTTAATATAATTATAAAAAAAGATTATTACTCTTTCTTCCTTATATTAGAAACTCTCTAGAGGATTATTACTACTTACTAGTATACTAAGCTTAATATTATTACTATATTCTATAAAATTAGAATTAATAAAGTAGATTAGGAGAAAATAGCTTTTTAGATATATTATAGTCTCTTTAAATAGATAGTTTACCTTTTTAGACTTACTAATATTCCTACTATATTTTAATAGTATATTAATAGCTACTTATAATAGTTTCTAGATAACTTTATTATAGTATATATTAATAA